>RCUC01065618.1:0-49785 GCA_003697995.1 Taxidea taxus jeffersonii
TAAGGAGTCAATCCCATTTACAATTACACCCAAAACCATAAGATACCTAGGAATAAACCTAACCAAAGAGACAAAGAATCTATACTCAGAGAACTACAAAGTACTCATGAAAGAAATTGAGGAAGACACAAAGAAATGGAAAAATGTTCCATGCTCATGGATTGGAAGAATAAATATTGTGAAAATGTCTATGCTACCTAAAGCTATCTACACATTTAATGCAATGCCTATCAAAATCCCATCCAATTTTTTCAAAGAAATGTAACAAATCATCCTAGAATTTATATGGAACCAGAAAAGACCTCGAATAGCCAAAGGAATATTGAAAAAGAAAGCCAAAGTTGGTGGCATCACAATTCCAGACTTCAAGCTCTACTACAAAGCTGTCATCATCAAGACAGTATGGTACTGGCACAAAAACAGACACATAGATCAATGGAACAGAATAGAGAGCCCAGACATAGACCCTCAACTCTATGGTCAACTAATCTTCGACAAAGCAGGAAAGAACGTCCAATGGAAAAAAGACAGCCTCTGCAACAAATGGTGTTGGGAAAATTGGACAGCCACATGCAGAAAAATGAAATTGGACCATTTCCTTACACCACACACGAAAAGAGACTCAAAATGGATGAAGGACCTCAATGTGAGAAAGGAATCCATCAAAATCCTTGAGAAGAACACAGGCAGTAACCTCTTCGACCTCATCCACAGCTACTTCTTAGGTACATCACCAAAGGCAAGGGAAGCAAGGGCAAAAATGAACTATTGGGATTTCATCAAGATCAAAAGCTTTTGCACAGCAAAGGAAACAGTTAACAAAACCAAAAAACAACTGACAGAATGGGAGAAGATAATTGCAAACGACATATCAGATAAAGGGCTAGTATCCAAAATCTAGAAAAAGCTTAGCAAACTCATCACCCAAAGAACAAATAATCCAATCAAGAAATGGGCAGAGGACATGAACAGACATTTCTGCAAAGAAGATATCCAGATGGCCAACAGACACATGAAAAAATGCTCCACACCACTTGGCATCAGGGAAATACAAATCAAAACCACAATGAAATACCACCTGACACCAGTCAAAATGGCTAAAATTAACAAGTCAGGAAATGACAGATGCTGGCGAGGATGCAGAGAAAGGGGAGCCCTCCTACACTGTTGGTGGGAATGCAAGCTGGTGCATCCACTCTGGAAAACAGCATGAAGATTCCTCAAAAAGTTGAAAATAGAGCTACCTTATGACCCAGCAATTGCACTACTGGGTATTTACCCTAAAGATACAAACGTAGTGATCTGAAGGGGCACATGTACCCGAATGTTTATAGCAGGAATGTCCACAATAGCCAAACTATGGAAAGAGCCTAGATGTCCATCAACAGATGAATGGATGAAGAAGAAGTGGTATATATATATATATATATACAATGGAATACTATGCAGCCATCAAAAGAAATGAAGTCTTGCTAATGCGACAATGTGGATGGAAGTAGAGGGTATTAGTCTTAGCGAAATAAGTCAATCTGAGAAAGACAACTATCATATGATCTCCTTGATATGAGGAAGTGGAGATGCAATGTGGGGAGTTTGGGAGGCAGGAAAATAATAAATGAAACAAGATGGGATTGGGAGGGAGGCAAACCATAAGAGACTCTTAATCTCATAAAACAAACTGAGGGTTCCTGGGGGCCGGGGGGTCGGGAGACGGTTGTGGGGTTATCGACATTGGGGAGGGTATGTGCTATGGTGAGTGCTGTGAAGTGTGTAAACCTGGTGATTCACAGACCAGTACCCCTGGGGCTAAAAATAAAAAAATTTAAAAAAATAAAAGAGCAACTAAGGGTGCCTGGGTGGCTCAGTCAGTTGGGCATCTGCCTTTGGCTCAGGACATGATCTTGGAGTCCCATGATGGAGTCCTGCATCATGCTCTCTGCTCTGCAGGGAGTCTGCTTCTCCCTCTGACTCTCCCCCTTCTCACACTTTCTCTCTTTCTCTCTGTCTTTGTCAAATAAATAAATAAAATCTTAAAACAAATTAATTAGTTAACAACTAATATGTGAAAGAGACAACACTGGAATTCTGCCAAATGGCAGAGGAGTCATGGGAACGGTCTTTGGGTCATAGGAACTGAAGAACTGCAGGTTTATGTTCCCTCTCCACCTTAAAAGCACAGACCAGAGCAAGGTCCTGGATTGCTGTCTCTGCAAGCCCTGCGTCTGCAAACCCACATCATCTCCAGTCACTCCAGGACACAGAAAACAACCAACTAATCAAAGAAACCAAAACAAAACAAAACAAGACAAAGCAAAAAACAAAAACAAAAACAAAAGGCTACATGTTGTGTTCTTTTTTCTCTCCCCTTTCTTCTTCATTTTTTTCATTTTTTCCTCTTGTTTTCTTTAAAAATTTGCAGCTTAAAACAGCAACAGGCATATAAAACAGCTACCACTTGACCTTTACCAAATGGCTGGGGGAGCTGCTGAAATGCTCTGTAGGTGAGAGAGGATGATGGACAAGATTTACACTTCCCCTAACCTTGAAAGCACAGTCCAGTGTACAGTCTGGGCTGTCCACATCAGTGGACACCAGTCACATCAGTGACAGGTCACTGACCTGTCACATCAGTGAACCTCAAGCCCATGGCCCACACCGGCCCTAGGTATCCCACCAAGGTAGCCACAAGGCAGTGCACACTAGAACACCCCTGATTAGTGATCACTACAGCTCCAGCCTTTGTGCCAATGTGACTCAGCCACAAATCACTGTGGAAAACTCCAGGCCTACACCACTCTGGCTTTAGATGGCTTGCTAGGGCACCCACAATGCAAAGTGCTCAGGAAACTTGGTTAAGTTTCCTGCCCTGCAAGGGTACCCCCTATGTGGAACACCCTTGGAGCCCCTAGCCCAAGGCTGCATTGATTTCAACCTTTCCACCAGGGCACACCCTGTGTGTGGCACCCCAGAACATATCTCACATCAGTCATGGTTTCAGTTACCTGGCTAGGGCACTCATTGAGCTGAGTACCTTGGGACATACAAGCTTGTACCCAATACAGCTTCAGCTGCTCTGACAGGGCACAATTTGTATCAAGAGCCCAGGGACCACATTGCCCCAGATCCATTTTAACTTTAATAGAATTGCCAGGGCACCATCTTCATGGAACACCAAAGAACTCCTGGTCTGTACAGTGCTTCCCCTGCAGTCACCCCTTGTGGGCACCTTATGCATAGAGAGTCCTGGGATACTTGGTTTATACCCACTCCAGTGTCAGTTTTCTGGCCAAGGTGCCCTTGGTATGTAGAACCTTGAGTCCTCTTGGATTTCACTCAGTTTAGTTTCAGCTAGCTTGTCAAGGCACCCTCAGCACAGAGAGCTCAGGGGCCTCCCATCTTGCATAATATCTCAGCTCCAGCTGAACCATCAGGGCATCACCTACACAGAGTGCCCCAGGGGACCCCAGCTTGCACCCATTCAACTGTCCTGCCAGGGTACCCTCAACACAAAGAACCCCAGGACACACTGGTCTACATCCACCTCAACTTAAATGTTCTGACAGTGTGGAAAGTCCCTCTGGAAAGCCCCAGGACCCCAGTCCATAGTAGCCACAGCAAAAGTCACCAATCACACAAAATCTACATAGATGATCATACATTAGACCAAGCCTTCAAGTTTAGATGAAGTAGCTGTACTGCCTAATCCATAGAAACAAACACAGAAAATTAAGCAAGATGGGGAGACGGGAATATTCCCCCAAACAAAGAACAAGACTAAACCTCAGAAAATAACTAAATGAAAAGGGGTAAGCAATATGCCTGATTAAAATTATAAGTAACAATCGTGAAGATGCTCACTGGCTTGGAGAGAAGAATGGAAAAACTCAGTGAGAATTTCAATGAAGAGTTAAAAAAATAGACACATGAAAAAATGTTCATCATCACTAGCCATCAGGGAGATTCAAATTAAAATCACATTGAGATACCACCTTACACCAGTTAGAATGGCCAAAATTAGCAAGACAGGGAACGTGTGTTAGAGAGGATGTGAAGAAAGGGGAACCCTCTTGCACTCTTGGTGGGAATGCAAGTTGGTGCAGCCACTTTGGAGAATAGTGTGGAGATTCCTTAAGAAGTTAAAAATAGAGCTTCCCTATGACCCTGCAATTGCACTACTGGGTATTTACCCCAAAGATACAGATGTAGTGAAAAGAAGGGCCATCTGCACCCCAATGTTCATAGCAGCAATGGCCACGGTCCCCAAACTGTGGAAAGAACCAAGATGCCTTTCAATGGACGAATGGATAAGGAAGATGTAGTCCATATACACTATGGAGTATTATGCCTCCATCAGAAAGTACAAATACTCAACTTTTGTATCAACATGGACAGGACTGGAAGAGATTATGCTGAGTGAAATAAGTAAAGCAGAGAGAGTCAATTATCATATGGTTTCACTTATTTGTGGAGCATAAGAAATAACACGGAGGACATGGGGAAATGGAGAGGAGAAGGGAGTTGAGGGAAATTGGAGGGGGAGATGAACCATGAGAGACTATGGACTCTGAGAACAATCTGAGGGTTTTGAAGGGGTGGGGGGTGGGCGGTTGAGTGAGACTGGTGGTGGGTATTATAGAGGGCACGTATTGCATGGAGCACTGGGTATGGTGCATAAACAATGAATTCTGTTACATTGAAAAGAAATTAAATTTTTTAAAAAGTAGGTAAAAATATATAAAAATGAACCAATGAGAGTTGAAGAGTACAATAACTGAAATAAAAAAATACTAGAGGGACTCAACAGTAGACTAGACAGGGAGGCAAGAAGGTGGAAGAGTAGACTTTATTTCATCTGGACACTTGAGTTTAGCCAGGTATCTATCAAATCTTTCTGAATGCCTATGAATTCAACCTGAGATGTAAGAAAGAGTTGCTGAATTTCTACAAATCAAAACCAGTGACATTTTTCAAGGTAGAATGTATGGAAAAGTGAATCAGAGTGGATATATCAGAAGATACATGGATGGGGAAAGGAGCCTCTGCAAGCGGGCTACCAGAAAGAGACACAGTTCAAAATTGGAACCTTTGGAAACCCGCTCCACTGAGAGACATCCCTACCTGAAAGGTGCTCAGGTGGTGAAGCAGGACAGAATCTTGAGTGGGACAGTGTGGTCTCAGGATCCCTGGGTCACAGAAAGAATGGGGGTGCCTGAGTCAGCATAATTCCCAAGCATTTAGCTGGGAAACTGGCTACTGTCATCTACGTTTTCCATAAACCACTGTCTACAGCAGGATGGAGTGACTGTTCTCTGTGCAGGGGTACTGTAAGGTGCAAAAGCCCTGTAAGAGGGAGGGCCCAAGCAACCCTCTTCCCTGCCCCAGGAGGGGCAGCACAGGTGTACAACACATGAGTCTGCAGAGTTTGGCACACACAAAAGTGAAGATTGCTTTTCCCTGAGAGTTTACCAAAGAAAGAGGGAAGTGTGATCTTTCAGCTCCAGGGTTGGATATCAGGGCATGGCCATTTTTATTTTCAACCTGTGAAGCAGCACAGAGAGCCTTCAGGGGAAAGAAGCTACATGGAAGAACATGAAGCAGTTTAAACTGAGACCGGCTCTCTGGCAAGAAGTGGTACAACTCCGCCTAGGCAAACACACCTGATAATAAGCATGGCTGGTCCCTACACCATAAGACCAGCTATAACATTAAGGGAATACCAAGTTTACCAAACACACAGAATGGCAAAACTCCAGTGCTAGGGGAAAGTAGTATATAGAATTTGAGTTTTTTTCTCATTATTCTTTTATCCTTCAGTTTAAACTTTTCCTTTTCTTTTTGTTCTTTTTTTTCCTTTTCACCTAGTTTCTTGTCTTTATCAAATCCTTGTTTTTAAGTCTTCATTTAACTTTCATTTTTATACCTACATTTTATAGATATATTCTTCATGTTTTGCTTCCTTTCATTGTATTCAATTCTTTTTGTATATGTTCAAGTTTTCCCTTCTTTACATTTTTCAGACTTAGTATCTTCTAATAAAAAGACCAAAATACATGCAGGACAAAGCAGATCACCCTGTTTTGAACATCTGGGAGATTATATTCTCTCTTTGCCCACACTCTTTTTTTTCTTTTTCTTTTCTGATTCTTCAGATTTATCTACTCTGTATTTCACTTGGGTCATGGTTGATATTTTTTATTTTGGTCTCTCTTTCATTCTTCTCTGAGAAAAAAGGACTGGAAGGAGGAATTTACAAAAAAAGGAAAGACCCAGAGGTAATACTCTCTGTCACAGATCTGACTTATTTGGATGTAAGTGAAATATCAGGGCTGGAATTCAGGATAATGATTATCAAGTTACTAGCTGGGCTTGAAAAAAACATAAAAGACACTGGGGAGAGACTTTCAATTATGGGAAACAAACTAATGGTTGCTAAAGGGGAGGTGAGTAGGGGGGTGGGGTAATTGGGTGATGAACATTAAGGAGGGCACATGATGTGATGAGCACTGGGTGTTATATGCAATTGATAAACTGCTGAACACTACATCTGAAACTAATGATATACTATGTGTTGGCTAATTGAATTTAAAATTTAAAAAGATAATAGAGAATCTCTTAGAGCAGAAAGAAAATCTAATCAGACCAAAATTTAAAATGCTTTAATTGAGATGCAGTCTAAACTGGATGCTCTAACAGCTAAGGTAAATGAGGCAGAAGAGAGAGTCCATGACATAGAAGACAAGATGATGGAGAGGAAGGAAGCTGAGGAAAAGAGAGAAAAACAATTAATGGACCCTGAGAGAAAGCTTTGAGAAATCAACAATACCATGAAGTAGAACAATATTAGAATTATTGGGGCTCCAATGGAAGAAGAAAGAGAGAGGGAGAGGGAGACAGTAGGTATATTTGAGCTAATCACAGCTGAGAAACTCCCTTATCTGGGGAAAGAAACAAGCATTCAAGTCCAAGAAGTAGAGAGAATGTCCGAAAAAATCAATAAAAATAGATCAACAACCTGACATGTAAATAGTGAAGCTTGCAATTTTCAGAGATAAATAAAATCCTGAAAGAAGCTCAAGGAAAAATTTGCTTAACCTAAAATCTTAGAAATACTAGACAGGCAGTAGACTTATCCACAGAGACCTGGAAGGCCAGAAAGTTCTGGCATGATATATTCAGAGTACTAAATGAATATATCAGGCATGCTAAAGCATGCAGCCAAGAATACTTTATCAAACAATGTTGTCATTCAGAATGGGAGGAGAGATAAATAGCTTCCAGGGCAATGAGAAACTAAAAGAATTTGTGTTGACTAAACCAGCCCTCCAGGACATATTAAAGGGGATCCTGTAAGCAAACAAAAACTCCAGAACTAATATAGACCAGAAAGGAACAGAGACAATCAACAGAAACAGGGACTTTACAGGTAATACAATGGCACTAAATTCCTATCTGGCAATAGTTCTCTATAGGCTCACACCTATAGGAGTTGGAGAAAGAACAGCAAGTAAAGGGTAAACCAAGCGGGAGAAGAAAAATCATAAAGATTAGAACAGAAATCAATTAAAAAGTAACAAAAGAACAGTAGAATAGATCAATGAACTATAAACTGGTACTTTGAATCAATAAGATCTCTAACCCCCTAGCCAGACTAATCAAAAAGAATAGATAAATCACCCAAATTAATAAAACATGAATGAAAAAGGAGAGATCACGACCAATACCAAGAAAATAAAATTTTGAAAACATATTTTGAGCAACTATATACCAATAAATTAGACAATCTGGAAGAAATGGGTGCATTCCTGGAAATAAATAAACTAACACAATTGAAAGAAGAAGAAATAGACAACCTGAGCAGACCCAAAAACAGCAAGAAAATTGAAACAGTGTTTAAAAATCTCCCAACAAACAAGCATCCAGGGCCAGATGGCTTTCCAGAGGAATTCTACCAAACATTTAAAGAATGAAAACCTACTCTTCTGAAAATGTTTCAAAATATAGAAATGGAAGGAAAACTTCCAAACTCATTCTGTGAGTCCAGCATTACCTTGATCCTAAAACGAAAGACCCCACCAAAAAGGAGAATTATAGCCCAATATATCTGATTAACATGTATGCCAAAATACTCACCAAGGTACTAGCCAATAGGATTCAACAGTACATAAAAAGGATTATTCACCACAGTCAAGTGGGATCTAATCCTGGACTGCAAGGTTTATTCAACATTCACAAACCAATCAGCATGTTACATCACATTAATAAACGAAAGGACAAGAACCATATGATCGTCAAAATAGATGTAGAAAATGCATATGACAAAATACATTTGACAGCATACTTTCTTGATTAAAACTCTCTACAGTGTAAAGATAGAGGGAACCTACCTGAATATCAAAGCCAACTATGAAAAACCCACAGCAAATATTCTCAATGGGGAAAACCTGAAAGCTTTTCCACAAAGGTCAGGAACATGAGAGAAATGCCCACTCTCATCACTGTTTTTCAGCATAGAACTAGATGTCCTAGTTTCAGCAATCAGACAACAAAAAAGAAATAAAAGGCACTCAAATGGGCAAAGAAGAAGTCAAACTCTTTCTCTTCACAGATGACATGATACTTTATGTGGAAAACCCAAAAGACTCCACTCCCAAAATTACTAGAACCCATACAGCAATTCAGCAATGTGGCAGGATACAAAATTGGTGCACAGAATTCAGTTGCATTTCAATACACTAACAATGTGACTGAGGAAAGAGAGATTAAGGAATCAATCCCATTTACAATTGCAACAAAACCCCTAAGATACTTAGGAGTAAGTCCACTCAAAGAGGTAAAGCACCTGTACTCTAGAAACTACAGAACACCTATGAAAGAAATTGAGGAAGACACAAAGATTGGAAGAAAAAAAATATTGTCCAAATGTCTATGCTACTTAAACAATCTATAATTCAATGCAATCCTTATCAAAATACCATCAGCATTTTTCACAGAGCTGGAACAAACAATCCTAAAATACGTATGGAAACAGAAAAGAGTTCCAATAGTCAGGGGAAAATTGAAAAAGAAAACCAAAGCGGGAGCATCACAATGCCTGACTTCAAGCTATATTACAAAGCTGTGATCATCAAGACAGCCTGGTACTGGCACAAAAACGGACACATAGATCAATGGAACAGAATAGAGACCCCAGAAATGGACCCTCAGCTCTATGGTCAACTAATCTTCGACAAAGCAGGGAAGACTATCCAATAAAAAAAGACAGTCTTTTCAATAAATTCTGCATTTCAATAAATGGAAAATTGGACAGTCACATGCTGAAGAATGAAACTGGATCATTTTATTATATCATACACGATGATAAACTCAAAATGGATGAAAAACCTAAATGTGAATCAGGAATCCATCAGAATCCTAGAGAACACAGGCAGTAACATCTTTGGCCTTGGCCACACCAACTTACAAGATACGTCTCTAAGGGCAAGAGAAAGAAATGCAAAGAAGATATTTGCAAATGACATAATAGATAAAGGCCTGGTACCTGAGATTGATAAGAAATTTCTCAAAATCAGTACCTAAAAAACAAATAATCCAGTCAAGAAATGGGTAGAAAACATGATCAGACACTTCTCCAAAGAAGACATACAAATAGCCAACAGACACGTGAAAAGATGTTTCACTTCACTTGCCATCAGGGAAATACAAATCAAGACCGCAGTGAGATACCACCTTACACCAGTTAGAATGGTTAAAATTAACAAGACAGGGAATAGCAAATATTGGTATGGATGTGGAGAAAGAGGAACACTTACACTATTGGTGGAAATGCAAGCTGGTACAGCCACTCTGTAAAACAATATGGAGTTTCTTCAATAGGTTTAAAACAGAGCTACCCTATGACTCAGCAACTGCAGTATTGTATTTACCCCAAAGATACAGATGTAATGAAAAGAAGGGGGCACATGTTCCCCAATGTTCATGGCAGCAATGTTATGTTAAATAATAGTGGTGAGAGTGGACCTCCCTGTATTTTTCCAGACCTTAGGGAAAAAGGTCTCTTTTTTTTTCCATTGAGGATGATATTAGCTGTTTTTCTTTTTATGTACATTCCCTCTAAACCTACTTTGTTGATTGTTTCTATCATGAGTAGATGTACTTTGTCAAATACTTTTTCTGCATCTGTTGAAATAATCACATGGTTCTTATACTTTCTTTGATTAAGGTGGTATATCATCTTGACTGATTTCCAAATATTGAACCACCCTTGTAATCCAGGAATAAATCTCACTTGATTATGGTGAATGATCTTTTCAATGTATTGTATTTGGTTTGCTAGTATTTTATTGAGAATTTTTGAATTCTGAATTATCAAGGATATTGGCCTCTACTTCTCTTTTTTAATGGAGCCTGTGTCAGAGCCTGTGTCTGGTTTTGGCATCAGGGTAATTCTGGCCTCATAGAATGAATTTAGAACTTTTCCTTCTTTTTTATTTTTTGGGAATAGTTTGAGAATAATGGGTATTAATTGTTCCTTAAATAACTGGTAGAATTTCCCTGGGAAACCATCTGGCCCTAAACTTTTGTTTGTTGGGGGATTTTTTATTGATGATTCAATTTTTTGATGGTTATCAGTCTGTTTAATTTTTTTATTTCTTCCTGTTTCAGTTTTGGTAGTTTATATGAATTTGACCATTTCTTCCAAGTTTCTTCCAATTTCTTGGCATATAGATGTTCATAAAATTCTGTTACAGTTGTTTGGTGTTCGTTGTGATTTCTCCTCTGTCACTCATGATTTTACATATTTGGGTCCTTTCTCCTTTCTTTTTTATAAATCTGGCTAGAAGTTTACCAATTTTTTTTCAAAGAACCAGACCCTTGTTTCAGTGATCCATTCTGATTTTTTTTAGTTCTTATATCATTTATTCCTGCTCTAATCCTTAGTATTTCCTTCCTTCTGCTGACCTTAGACTTTGTTTATTGTTCTTTATCTAGCTCCTTTAGCTGTAAGGTTAAGTTGTTTATTTTCCTTGCTTCTTGAGGTATGACTGTATCACTATATACTTCCTTCTTAGAGCTGCTTTTGCTGCATCAGAAACGTTTTAGACCACTGTGTTTTCCTTTGTATTGTTCCTATGTATTTTTTTTTACTTTATTTAAGCTTTATTTAAACATATGATGTAACCCCACCACCCTCACCCAACCCCTCTTCCCCCCACCCCCCTCAGTTTGTTATTGTTCTTATGTATTTTTAAACTCTTGTAAATTTTAAAAATTTAAATGCTATTCAATTAACATATAGTGTATTATTAGTTTCAGAGGTAGAATTTGTTGATTTATCAGTTGCATGTAACACCTAGTTCTCATTACATCGAGTGCCTCACTGATGTCCATCACCACATTACTCCATCCTCCCGGTTACCTCCCCTCCAGCAAGCCTCAGTTTGTTGCCTAGAGTTGAGTCTCTTATGGTTTGTCCCCCTCTCTGTTTTTGTCTTTTTTATTTTTCCTTCCCTTCCCCTATGTTCACCTGTTTTGTTTCTTAGATTCCACATATGAATGAAATCACATATTTATCTTCCTCTGACTGACTTATTTCACTCAGCATAATACCCCCTAGTTGCATCTACATCATTGCAAATGGCAAGATTTCATTCTTTTGAATGGCTGAGTAATTCTCCATTATATATTATTCTCACATCTTCTTTATCCATTCTTCTGTTGCTGGACATCTGGAGTCTTTCCATATTTTGGTTATTGTGGCCATTGCTGCTATGTATTTTTTATTTTTTATTTGATTTCCTGATTGACCTATTAATTGTTTAGTAGCATTTTGTTTAACCTCCATGTATTTGTGGTCTTTCTACATTTTTTCTTGTGGTTGACTTATAGTTTCATAGTGTTGTGTTTAGAAAAGTTGCAAAGCAAGAGGCATGACTCATCACATGCCAGGGATCTTCCTTAAGTTTGGCAGCAGAATATTTGTGGAAAACTTTGGAGGCTAGAAGATAGTGAGCTGTTGTATCCAATGTGCTACTAGAAAAACAATCTGTCAATCTAGCATGTCTGGCAAAGCTGTCAGAAAGAAAGTCTAAAGAAAATGAAAATACAATATATCAAAACTTATGGGATGAAGCAAATTCAGTGCCAAAAGAGGAATTTATAGCTATAAGTGCTTACATTAAAAAATAAACAACAACAAGTACCTCAAATCAACAACCTAAATATATAATTTAAGGAACTAGAGAAAGAAGAACAAACTAAACTAAAAGCTAGCAGAAGGAAGGGAATGATACAGGAGAGGTAAAATAAATGGAGAAGAGAAAAACAATAGAAAAAGATCAATAAAACTAATGTTAGTTCTTTTAAAACATTTACAAAATTGAGAGACATTTAGCCAGATGGACTAAGAAAAAAGAGAGAAGATTCAAATTGCTAAAATCAAAAATGAAATTGAGTACATTACTATGAATTATATAGAAATAAAGATTATAAGAGAGTACTATGAACAATTATACTCAAATTGGATAACCTAAATGAAATGAAAAAAATTTTAGAAACATCATATCTTCAAAGAATATATTATGAAGACTGAAAGTGTAAATAGACCTATAACTAATAAGGAGATTGAATCAATAATCAAAACTCTTCTGACAAATTAAAACCATGGACCTGATGGCTTCACTTGTGAATTCTACCAAACATTTAAACTAGAACTAATCTTAATCCTTCTCAAATGTTTCTAAAAAATTGAAATTATGGGACACGTCCTGACTCATTCTATAAGACTAGCATTATTCTGATGTCAAAGCCAGAAAAAACATCACACAAAAAAACATAGATCACTATCCCTAATGAACACTAACACAAAATTCCTCAACAAAACTCCTCAAACAGAATTCAGCAACATATAAGAGGATTATGCACCATGACCAAGTGAGATTTATTCATGGAATTCAAGGATATCACAGCATATGAAAACTGATCAGTAAATTATATCACATTAACAGAATGATGAGAAAAATCACATGATCATCTCATTTAATGTAGAAAAAATGACAAAATTCAACATTCTTTTATGATAAAAACATATAATACACTAGGGATAGCAGGAAACTACCTTAATAGAGGTTATATATGAAAAACCCACAGTGAATATCATACTCAGGGGTAAAAGACTTCTTTTAAGATCAGAAATAAAGAAAGGACGCCCTCTTTCATCACTTCTATTCAGGACAGTAGTGGAAGATATAGCCAGAGCAATTAAGTGAGAAAAAGAAATAAAATGCATCCAAACTGAAAGAGGTAAAATTACCTCTGTTCGCAGATGATAAGATCTTACATACAGAAAACTCTAATGATTACACACACACACACACACACACACACACACAGAGCTGCTGGAGATAATAAATGAATTCAACAGTGTAGCAGGATACAAAGTCAACACACAAAAATCAGTTGCATTTGTAGGCATTAAGAATGAACAATTTAAAAAGGATCTCATACTTTGTTTACATTATTGTTTGGGGTGAATATATATATTTTGAAATAAAAGTAATAGTGAAATGATTTTTAAAAAGTTCCATTTACAGGGATGCCTGGGTGGCTCAGTTGGTTAAGCAGCTGCCTTTGGCTCAGGTCATGATCCCAGCGTCCTGGGATCGAGTCCTGCATCGGGCTCCTTGCTCAGCAGGGAACCTGCTTCTCCCTCTGCCTCTAGCCATTCTGTCTGTCTGTGCTCACTCTCTCTGACAAAAAAAAAAAAGTTCCATTTACAATACCATGAAAAAAGCAATTAACTTGACCAAGGAAGTTAACACTTGTACAGTGAAAACTACAAAAATTACTAAAAAAATAAAAGAAGACATAAATAAATGGAAATGCATCTCATGTTTAACACTGTTAAGATGTCAACACTACCCAGAGTGATATATGGATTCAATGAAATCTCTATCAAAATTCCATGATGCTACTTGCTGAAATAGAAAACCCAACCTAAAATGTATTTGGAATCTCAAGGGACCCAAAGTAGCTAAAATAGTCTTGAAAAAGGACAAAGATGGAGGACTCATGTTTCATGATTTCAAAACTTATTGAAAAGATATAGAACTCAAAACCATGCAGTACTGGCATAAAGATGGACATATAGACCAATGAAAAAAATAGAGAGCCCAGAAATAAATACTTACATGCATGGTTAAATGATTTTTGATAAGGCTCCCAATTCCATTCACTGATGATGTCTTTTCAAGAAATTGTGTTGGGAAGATTGGATATCCACATGCAAAAGAATGAAGTTGGACCTTTACCTAACACCATATACAATAATTAATCCAAAATGGATCAAAAAGCTCAATGTATGACCTAAAACTATAAAATTCTTAGAAGAAAACAAGGTGAAATCTTCACGACATTGGATTTGGCAGTGATTTCTTCAGTATAACACCAAAAGCATAGGCAAAAAAAAAAAAAAAAGGAAAGAAAACCAGACAAATGAGATTTCACGAAGTATTTTTAAAATGTTCATCAAAAGACAACATCAGGGGCACCTGGGTGGCTCAGGGGATTGGGCCGCTGCCTTTGGCTCAGGTCATGGTCTCAGGGTCCTGGGATGGAGTCCTGCATCAGGCTCTCTGCTCAGTGGGGAGCCTGCTTCCCCCTCTCTCTCTGCCTGCTTGTGATCTCTCTCTCTGTCAAATAAATAAATAAAATCTTTTTTTTTTAAAAAGACAACATCAACAGAGTAAAAAGACAACCAACAGAATGGGAGAAAATATTTGCAAATCATGTATCTGGTAAGAGGTTAATATTCAGAATATATAGAGATCTTCTAACATTCCACAATGAAAAGAATTAAATAATGACTCAAAAATGGGCAAAAGAGTTATATAGACATTTATCCAAGGAGTATGTAAAAATTGCCAATAAGTCCATGAAAAGATGCTGACATCACTCATCGTTAAGGGACTGCAAATAAAACCATTGAGATACCACCTAATACTTACTAGGATGGGACATATATAAAAACAAAACAAAACAAATCCCACAAAGTAACAAAAAGGAAGATGACAAATACTGCCCAGGATGTGGGGAAATTGAAACTGTTGTGCAGTATTGGTGGGAATATAAAATGGTATAGCTGCTGTGGAATGCAATATAGCAGTTCCACCAAAAACAAAAAAAGAAGGGATTACCATATGATGAAGCAATTAACTTCTGTGTATGCTCAAATGAATTGAAAGCAGAGTCTTGAAGAGACATTAGTGCACCCATGTTCAAAAACAGCATTATTTCATTAAAGCTAAAACATGGAAGCAACACAAGTATCCATTGTTGGATGAATAGATGAGCAAAATGTGGTATAAATATTTAATGAAAAAATATTTAGCCTTAGAAAGGAAGAAAATTGTGACATATGGCTTGACATGGATGAACCTTGAGGACATTATGCTAAGTGAAAGAGCCAGTCGCAAAAAGACAAATACTGTATCATCCCACTATATGACATACTTAGGGTAGTCAAAATCACTACAGAGAGTAGAATGGTGGTTTCCATGGGCTGGGGATTGGATTGTGAGTTTTTATTTAATGGATATAGAGTTTCAATTTTACAAGATCAAAAGAGTTATGGGATGGGTGTTGGTGATGTTTGGACAATATTATGAGTATATTTATTTATTTAATATTTTATTTATTTTAGAGAGAGAGAGAGTGTGCACACAAGTGGAGAGAGGGAGAGTGACAAGCAGAGTCTGCACTCAGTGTGGAGTCCAACACAGGGCTCAATCTCAAGACACTGCAATCATGACCTGAGCTGAAATCAAGAGTCAGATGATTAACTAAATCACCCAGGTGCCCCATAAATATATTTAATACCATTAAACTGTACACTTAAAATTAGTTAAGATGGGCAAATTTTATTTTAACTACATTTTACCAAAATAAAAAAAAATAGGGGAAGAAAGGAAATTTATTTTTTAGGTTATTTATAACTACACAAAGCACAGAAATCTACAAAAATGTTATATTTATAGTAGTTGTTTTATGTAAACATGTAATTTGTTACTTTCTTCTTGAAGTGTTTAATCTTTAATTTAACATAAAACAACACGATGTTGATTCTGGAAGTCAGAGAATTTGTTGCAAGCAATTTTTTCCTGAGCCACAGGTTGCTTTGGAACCCATCACAGCCATACGAGTGTTCCAATTCCAAGTTCTTTTAATTGTATCTGCAGCATTGAACAACATATTTTGTCTTTTTTGAGCCTTTGTTTCCTTAATTTTATGTACAATAAAGCTACTATTGCATGTGATGATGACTCTAAAGGGTAATATTAAGATCAAATATTCTGATAATGCTTTATACAACTGCTAACCTTACATATGAGTACAATATTGATAAACACTATGGTTTTTTTCTTCTACATCTGGGGTTTGTTGAATGTCAGGGCTTATCTTAGATGAATTTTGGACATCAGCACCTAAATGTTACTCAAGAATCTCCATCTTCATTTGTCACAAACTAGTATCATTACCACCACCTCACCTCCATTCTCCTCTATATGGCAACTTGGTTAATGGCACCACCATCTCCCCACATCAGAAAGCATGGAGTTAAACTGAACTTTTCCCACTTTCTTTCCTCCTACATCAACTAATCCAGTAATTACAGTCATTTCTGTCTTAATAGCTTTCAGTTGTGCTCTCAGAGTTCTTATTTCTTACTGATTTATTTCAAGCTCTTTAGAATTGAGTAGGGACTACCACAACAGGTGTCCTTCTATTCTCTTTTCCTCTATGCCTTCTCCTTAAATGCAAAGGTTACTTGTTACCTTTGAGATGAGATGTAAACTTTCTAAAGGCAAACAAGGTCCCTGATTACTTTTCCAATCTCACTTCTCATCAACCCCAGTCACACCATGAACCTACTATGCACATGCCAAACTATGGGTTGTTCCCCAAATGTACTATGATCTTCCTCATCTAACTTCAAGAATAGAAATGTGAAAATGGAAGGAGCAATATTGTTCATTGAAGTCAGAGACTTCTTGAATGAGAAAAGTCTTAGTTAGTCTTAGTTAAGAGAAGATACCAAAAAGAATATGGTGCCTATATATACAAGCAAGACAATGTAGGGAAAAGTAGGAAGACTAATCTAGGTAGGCAGAAGGTTGGATTTAAGTAATGAAAATAAGCATACAGAAAGTGGTGACAAATAGTGGAAATCTTATAAAAAGGCTTGGTAGGTCATTGTGGTTTGATTGCTTATGTGTCTGTCCTATAATGCAAAAAGTGTATCTGGTAATTATTAGGCAAAAAGGTGTTTTTTTTAAGTACATCTGGCAACCCAGCCCCTGTTTGTAACTGCAAAAGAAAGAAATGCAATTTTCTTTTAATTATTTCACTGTTTTTCTCAGCTCTTTTGTCAGGAGCTATAAAAATTCTATACCAGTTTTTTGAGTTGCTTCATGGCAGCTCCACAAGATAGCTTTATTGCTTCCAATTCATTTATCTCTAAAACTTCTTGGAAAATGACATATGTTATCAATTTTTCTAGGTTACCAAGGTTGAATGGGATAAATAGCAAGTTAAGCAAACACTGCACAGTACTGATGAATCTCAACTATTTTAATTATGTGTACCACATTCATGAAACAATAACAATAATAAACATTAACAATAAAATAACAATTTATTATGGTTGATATTAAACCTAGGGTGGCTATCACAATTTTAAAAGCATCTGTCAGATTTTTTAAGTGACTATCATAATATTAAAATCATCTGTCATAAAATTTCTTCAAAGTTAAGACAATCTTCTTCTGGAGACAGAGACTTCACAAAAGAAAGAGAGAACTTCTGGCTGAAAAATCTGACTGCACTTTTTAGTCATTAACAACACAAAATAATTCTTATATGATGGCTAGAAAGGACCACAATGTGTCCTTTTCCTAACTTCAGAGTCTGCCAGAAGCAAATAAGATGAATGGGACAGTTGTAACATGGCATTTTGAAACAACATTCTTGGTCTCATGGACAATAAAGACAAGGTCATGTAATGAGGAAGGGATAAGAGAATAAACATATAATAAACATTGTTCAGGGATCTCTGCAAGTTTTGAAGTTATTTGCTCATATCCTCAAAACCTTCTTGGCTGTGCCTTTGTCTTTTCCATCTCAAGGTATTCTTTTCACTAATCAAGGGTCAAGGTTTTGTCTGCTACCTGTCTGGAGGTTGAGCTGCAACAACAGGATAAAAAGAAACTTGGGAGTTAAAAGCTGTAATGAAAGAAAAAATATTTTCATCCATAGACTACTTTAAATAGATTATTTAATATAAAACATTAGATATCATGATCCTTGAAAGCTTCAAACCCATGTTCAAAAAACTACTGTGATCACCTTATAATAAGTATAATAATGTCTCTTAAAATACTAATATAGAACTATAGTAGTGTTCATTTTGTAACCTAGGAGTCTGCTAACATTAGGTTAGCACAATATTTATTACACTTGATACCTTTAATTATGTTATTTTCAATATATAAAATTAACTTTAAATTTTTCATTATAGGCTCTGAATTTTTTTCACTTGGTGGCTGTGATCACAAAAAGGTTACTTGACTATATAACATAGTCCTCAACCTATAAAATAGGGATAATAGGGAAAATTATGTAACTTCATAGACTTGCTGAGAGGTTTAAATGAGCTACTTACACATAAAACTCAAGAATGCATGTCAAATAGTAAGTGCTACTAAATCTTGGTTATGAAATGGCTGCCTGGATATTTACACTGGTTTACTTTGATGTTTTCTAATTCCAACATTGATGTATTACTAATCTTTTGTTACGTCATATCATATTCCATTTGTAAACTATATTCAAGAGTAGTATAAAGCCATGAAAACAATCATACTGAGAATTGAATTTTCTGAACATTTTGCTTAAAACTCTCACAGTTAGCAATCTTATTCTGATTCAAAGCCTTTTGCAACTATCTAGAAACGCTCTTTTCAGGGCCTAGAATAAAATTTTGTTTGTCTCATTATCTATTACTGTGTAGTCAGGTAGGATGAACTATGCTCCTTGGCTGTGGTCAGTGTCCATTTGTGGTATGATATTTATGTGATGAAATAAGGTAGTGCTGGTGCTTGTTTCTTCTATTATTTCTACTTCATTTACTACTTGATTGGTCATCTTTTTATTCAGGAAGTACCAAGATAATAAGTATGAACAACCAGATTGCTCCTAATTTCTTATAAAACAATCAGTTATTTAAAAAAAAACAAAATCAGTTATTTGTAATAAAAATGATCTTATTATTAAAATTTCTGTGAAAACTCAGATGGCTATGGTCCTCAAAGTAACCCCAAGGCATAAAAAGTTATCAACTGTGTGTGTGCATGTGTATGTGTACGCACACACGCATGTGTGTTTGTATAGGTTCTCTGTGAAAGGGTAAAAATGAGGTGGTAGCAGATATATTAGCAGATAAACTTTTAAAAATCAGCAATCAGGAAGCACACTTAGCTGGGCAGCTGGAAAGCTTGGTTACTTCCTAAATGGGGTTAGTATATTAGGGTGTTAGAATGACCTCAGAATAGGAAAATCAGAAGCTGGTGGTGAATAAGTGAACATTTGTTAACATAGGGTGCTTATATTCTTGTTAGTAGAAACTCTGAAGTCTGCAGTTGTGTGTGTGTTTGTGTGTGTGTGTAAGTGTGAGTGTGTGTTTGTGTGCATGTGTGTGATGAGATAAGGGTAGGTTAGGAAGTACAAAGGATGGCATAGAAGAAATATTTCTCTTTTACAAATGGATTTGGACCAGCCAGAACATATTGGGATTCAATGATATGCTAAAAAAGTAAAGATTACTGCAATCATATTTATTATTCCACAATATCCCTCCTTCTCCATATAACATTATTTCCTTTGTCTTCACCTGCAATATAATCATCTCTTGCTACTACCTTCTTATCCACATTCTTCTTTTTACTTAGGGACTCTATTACACTGAGTCAACAGTTTCTATCCCATAAACATTCTACTTAATGAATCCAAGTATCTATAGAAGTGGATTGGTTGACATGCCTCATGAGAGACAAAACCTGAAATTTCATACCTTGCTTATTTAATCATTTCACATTTATTGTCCTTGATACTCAATACATCCAAACTGAGACTTAAATATTTTGGAAAATGTAGTTTAATAATTGTCCCTCAAGTAGAAGATGAAATAAATTCAGACACAGCGTCTTCAGTTTTTTTCAAGCCTGGAACACATCAGACTGCACAGATCATATAGCTGTTGAATGCACATCTACCCTGGTGTCATTGTAGCAAACATTTCTGATATTTGAAAATCTAGTGAAATCTTCTTTTTGAGAATAAAACATCTCTTTAGTCAATTATTTAAGATTTATGATGTTGAGTGATAGTCTTAAAGTTCTCCTAAGTTAGTCTCTACCAATTTTTGGACTCAAGTTGATTTGGTCTGTTTTAATCTATCTTCCCAGATAAGATGCATCATTGATCCTTACATTTGAGGGGGCAGGACCAAAGGCGCTTGAGGCATAAGGGAAAATACATAATTTTGGAATTCCTTCAGAAAGAAGGTCATTTGCACAGATTTTCTGTGGTAGGGGCAGTAATAAGGTGCACTTTACTTTGAGCTTGGAGTAACTGGTTTTCCTTTGGATTGCTCACCTGGGTCATTATAAGTTTGTGGGTGGCTCAGAAAACTATGCATGGTGTAGATAAAGAGAGAAGGCTAAAGTCAATCTGAGACTTTGATCTTTTAGCAAACCAACAATTGTTTTTTTCCCCAAACTATTCAAAGAACAAAAGGCAGTTCACATGGTTAGCAGGAGGAACTTTTGCATTTACTCAATATTATTTATTTATTACATAGAGTTTGAGATATTTTGCTAGTTAACTTCAAAGGAGGTTCCAACTCAGTTCACTGTATTTCAATTAAACACTTTCAGGACCCTATGTTATCTAACAACAAATCCAGCAATAGGGTATCATGGAAGCAGTTCAATATTATAAAGAAATATGATCAGGGACGCCTGGGTGGCTCAGTTGGTTAAGCGGCTGCCTTCGGCTTGGGTCATGATCCCAGCGTCCTGGGATCGAGTCCCACATCGGGCTCCTTGCTTGGCGGGGAGCCTGCTTCTCCCTCTGCCTCTGCCTGCCTCTCTCTGCCTGTGCTCACTCTCTTTCTCTCTCTAACTAATAAATAAAATCTTTAAAAAAAATTAAAAAAAAGAAATATGATCAAATTGATATATAAAGGAGTGACTTTATTGGAAAGGTTTGGTGCACAGATGACCTCAGTAAAGCAGTTTAATAATTAACAGACCTTGAGCAAGTTGATAGGAGATGGTTTACTGCATCTTAGATTGAAAATCCCCAGAAAACATGTCTCCCACTGACAAAACACAGCATATCCCTAAAAAGCTAGAAAGGGAAAAACTGTTTATCTGTATGTAAACATATTTAATTAAGAAACTACAAGGCAGGACATTGCTTTGATTATCTGGAGTATGCGAGTACTATATACCTAAATATGCCTAAAGGTTGGGTTTAACTAAGATTTATTTCAATGAATATTAAGCAGAAGAGTTAAACCTGTTCATGTATTTTAATGGCTCTATGATCAGGATGAAAGTGATACACTGGGTCAACCATTTTGAAATGAAAATATGAAAACTTCTGGCCACTCCAGTTAATCTACTTTGATGACATTATGCTACAAATTTAGCCTCTCCTAAACCAAGGATTATCTGTAGGCTTCTTCAACGATACAAGATATTTATAAACAAAAGCATTTTTGTTGGTTAATTTAGGAGCAATTAACAGAGATACTAATTTAAGAGAACTTTGGTGCAAAAAGCATGACACATTTAATTGGTATGTTCAGCCATCTGTCACTAAGAAGACCTATATAACTCTATTTATAAAACTCTGGTTATAATAGACTATCCTATATGAAAATTTCCTTCAATATCACTACTGAATCATCTTTGTTTTTTTAAAAAATCTACCATAAGTCATAGATGTCCCCTTCTTTGAATGGGCTTAATGCAATTTTTCTTAAGTACACTGGAATCTGTCAAGTACTTCAACTAATTAAATCCTTGAGTAAAATTTTTATTAATAAAAACCATTTTCAAAGTTTAAGAAAGATAGGGTATTACTCTTGTTTATTCTATATGGAATCATATTGTTTCTTCAATTGTAAATAACCTCTAGGTAACTTATTAAATGATGTCAGGCTCTTAGTAATATAGTTCTAAAACCACAATCCATGGAAATCAATGTTAACCTTCACAAAAAGGAAGATAATTTCAAGGACTTAAGATCTTGTTGGGTTATTTCTGAAAAGTGCAACACAGTGTAATAATTAACACACCCATATTTCCAACTACTTTAATACATTGGCGACCTGTGATCTGAACAACCAAAATGTTTTCTAACCATTCTAGAAACTCAATGAGATGCCATTTTATTTGTCTTCATGTAGCTTCTATCCTCAAACAGGCATTTGTTTTCCTATTTAGTGGGCTAAAATCACCTTAAAGGGCACTATATTTCTCATTTTGCATATTTTTGAAACTTCTACACTGTTTAATTATTAAATGCCTATTGAAATAATGAAGGAAGATGATACAAATGTTCTAAATGTTCTGATGTTAAGTTGGTTGGTTCATTTGTGGTTAGTAGAAAAAATTTATTCCTTTTAAAGGGAGCTTCTTTTACTTCTTAAGTTGTTTTAATGGGGAAAGTACCTGTGTTTTCCCTATTGTAGTTGTTTGTGATGGAAATATGGACAAGGATGTAATAAACCATAAAAAACGTGGAAGCTCTGAAGGAAGGAAATCATCCATTCTTCTAGAAGAATGCTTTGTGTATCCTCCATTTAAAAAAATTGATTGTTTTTTGGGGAAGGAGAGAAATGCCCTACTTTGCAGGTAGTTTTCATCTAAAATTAACATGATATGTTTTACATACCCAAACTTAGGAAATATAGTTGTTATATACTAGGATTCTAACAGCAAAATATTCCTTAACTAGTAAACTAAAAGTTAAGATAACCATATTTTCATTCATCCCAAAACACCAAATCCATAAAATAAACATATTTTTAAAGTTTTCATACTACTGCAAAAGTTCATTTGTATAAAACAACTGGGGGAAACATCTCTTTTTTTCTAATGTTGCGGTTTGTATTTTAGCAATATTATTTTTATTACTTATAATGACATTACCCTAAAACTTACATAAGGTGGAGCTATAAAACTATACTAGGTATTTACAACTGTCTCCAGAGAGATGGTTCTTTTGGGAAAATCATGAAACTGTTCTTTATTAAAGTAAAAGCTTTGAGGAGATACCAATTTTGTACTTTAATTTTGGTTATACGTGCCTTATTTATATATATATGTGTGTGTGTATGTATATGTGTGTGTATATATATGTATATATATATACATTCAATTACACATTGAATATATGTACATATATATTCAATTACACGTTCTAGTAGAAAACAAAGTAATTTTTTAAGTTGCACATTTATCCATATAAACACTATAATCCAAATTAAATGTATTTGTTTACCATGTCTAATGAAGAATAACAAAAATAAAATTCAATGTGTACCAACTTGATTATGGCTCAATGACAGTATGGTGGTAAAATTTCATCAAAAAGGGTATTATTTGCTGCTGTAAAAAAATAGTCTTCCAAAATTTAGAAATCCTAGTTTGTGCATGCAATTCAGAGTGCTAGAAGAAAATTTGATAAAGACTTATTAAAGATATAATTTTATTAATTTTTAGGCGAAATAAAAACAAATTTTAAGTCAAAAGTAGAAAAAGTTTAGGTTTCCTTGCTCCTTAATATTATGTCATCAAACTAATTAAAATTCTATTTATTTAATGAGAAATTAGAATATAATAGTTATAGCTGCTTTTGCCAGCTTCCTTATAAAATGGGATTTGGGGAAGTAATAGTTTCAAATGTCTTTATTCATGGTATTTAAAGTTCATTCAACTTTGCTCTCTCTGCAAATAGAGGGAAGAAACAAACGCTTGGCCACTGTACCCTTGATGGAGGTAGTGAATGAGCCAGCCACAGCGCAATCAAGGCCATTTTTCTATTTACGAACTGTATAGCAGATGTATCTTTCAAATAGAAAACTATGTTGCTGGCTACCAGGGTCAAAAAAGAAGTAATACTGGACATCTTATCTCCTCTCTTCCATGGACTGCGTACTCAAATAAATTTTAAAAAGGAAGTTTTTTAGTCCTGTTCAGTGACCTAACACTTTGAAGTACAAGAGATGGAGAAGAAATTTAAGGTCTACATTTATATAAACTTACCTTAAAAAATGATTCACAGCACCTGATGATACAGCAAACTTCACAACATTTGGTGGTTCAGCTTCTACTATAATGTCAAAACTAAGGAATGGGATATTTGAATTGGAGTGAAAGTTTAAATTGGTAGGATCCTTGATAACAATGGAATTCTGGACCTTTGAGAAATCTTTGAAAAAGCCAGATTCCTTGGCATCAAGGACATCCTTGGACTCAGTAGTATGCTTAAGGCTAACAGAATCCATGGAGCCAGTAGTGTCTTTGAGGCAGGCACCAAATTTGTGGTTATCAAAAATTGTATACTTTATACTAATTTTAGATGGATCAGAAAATTCAGAAGTGGTCAAATTTCCAGGTGTGGAAATATAGTTTGTGCTAGCAGCAAAAGTGGGGTAGTTACCATTAACAATATTAGGAATGGAGGAACTGGCACTGATTTCCAATTCAAGCTCAGAGAGATTATTAATGTTGCTAGTATTGGTAAAATTATGAACATTATGGATATTTATGGCATCATCATTGGTGTTGGTGACAAGGTTGGATCCAAAGACATGAGTTAATCTAAGGTCATGGTTAGTGCCTGAGGCACAGGTGGTGCCAGGAGTATAGCTAGGGCTAATAGCACTGCTACAACTAGTTGTATTGCTAGTGTCAATGGCATTGACAGTGGTAGCTGTAGAGCTGGGTTTGGCAGCATAACTGTTTCTAGCAATATAGCTGAAGTTGGGTAGAAGGCTAGAACCTACTGCATGGATGAATCCTGAGACACAGTCAAAATCTGAGTCACAGTTTAGGACAGCTGTATAGTTGTAGCCAGTAGCAATGGTGGGTTTTGTATCATACCTGAAATCAGCATACTTATTAGAACTAATTGCACTACTGTGACTTGTAGTATTACTAGGCCTGACATTAGAATTAGAGTCAGGGTCTATTTTAAGGCCAGGGCCATTGTTATTGGGGCCAGGACAAATGATGTTGGGGTCAGAGCCATTGTTAATAGACTCAGGGAAGTTGGGGCCTGATCGGATATTTTGAGGGTCAGAGGCATTGTTTTGGAGGCCAGATCTATTGATTTTAGAGCCAGGTCTATTGTTGAAGCCAGCATCATTACTGGAATCAGAAGTGTAGTCCAGGCCAGTTCCATTTTGGAGCCCAGAACTATAGTTTGTATTAGGGCCACTGTTGCTGTTAGCAATACAGTCTGGATCAACACCATTGTTTAGGCCAGAAGTACTGTCTGAATTATTGGTTATTTTCCCATCAGAATCAGTGCTATATTTGGAGTTAGCATCATTGTTAGTGGTGTTATCAAGGTTAGAGTCCGGTTCACTGTTGGAGTCAGTTCCATTGTTAGAATCACCATCACTGTTGGAATCAGCTCCACTTGTAGGGTAAGCATCACCACTGGGATCAGATCCATTGTCCGTGTCTGCATCTTTTTCAGCATTGCTATCTTTGGGATCACTGTCATCAGGGTCAGACTTATCTTTGGGATCTTTCTTATCTTTGGTGTTGTTGTCATCCTCAGAATCTACTTCATCTTCAGGATCTTTTTCATCTTCAGAGTCTGTCTCTTCTTCATGGTCTGTCTCATCTTTGAGAAGAGGCTTCTCTTTGCCATTGGCCTTAGCTTTGAGATTTCCAGCACTGATTAATTTAATTTCATGGTCAGGATTGGCCTCATTTTCAAGTTTAGCAGTAAGGTTAAACTTGCCCTCATTTTCAAGGCCAGGAACATTGTTGGTGTTGGTAACACTCTCTGAGCCAGGGGTACTATGGTAGCCCATGGTATTTTGAGGATTCATGGGAAAGGTACTGGTAACAGTAGAGCCTATGAGATTTTGAAGAGCTGAGCAACTTTCACAATGTAAATAAGAAGTTGAGCCCAAGGAATATTTAGAATCCTCTCGGTGTAAAGGACAGTGGATGCCCACAGGATGTTTAGGATCCAGGGATCGAGATAAAGGGCTATTCCGAGAAGTCTTACGATGTCTAACAGATTTGGGGCTCAGAGAATATTTAGAATCCAAGGGAATTTGCAGATGTAAAGTATAGTCAGGGTCTGAATCATCATCAGAGTTTACAAGACATTTATGAAAAGAATTATTGATTTCCATGAAACATTTGGAACATATAGGAGATCCAGTGTCCAAAGAATATGTGTTGTTTCTGTGAGTCTTGGGGCATACATCAGGCCAAGGGCTCATGGACATTGGATGGCAGAGAGACGCTAAGTCTTCAGAGGTATAATCCTCAACATTTAAAGGAGGAATAGGATTCATTTGAGACTGAGAAGTCTGAAAACTTTGTGAGAATCTGTAGTCCTTGCAATGAATTTTACATACTGAAGTTTTGTGCCTGACATTTCTGTGATGCTTGGTATCCATGACTATGTTTGGGATTGGAGAAAGGCTGTGTCTGTGCTTTTCCTTTAACTTTTTCTGTGATTTTTGGTTGTCACTGAACTTTGGAAATACCTCTTTAGATCTCACACTCTTGTCATCACTCAGATATTTTACAAGTTGAATTCTGGATACTGCTAGAAAGAGAAGAATAAAACATGAGCAAGAATAACAAAAAAATATAATAAAGTTTTACTTTGGCATTCACAATAGAACACAAGTCTGTACTAAGGAAAAATACCATTTCTTTCAATAGATTATTACTATTTGATATTTCAAAAGGAGGCCATGATCCTAAATTTTCTTCTGTCCTCTTGAGATTATTAAGACATAAAAAATGAAAGGTGGTCATTTATCTTATATTTCTATACCAGATTCAGAAAGCTTATACTTTAGGAGATAAATCATTTTAATAAGAATTCATTGGCAGAATGAGGGACAAGATGGCAGAGGAATAGGAGATCCTGTTTCAACTGGTGTCTACCAGAGCACTCTGAACACCCATGAAATCAGCCTGAGATGTAAGATTATACACTCTGGATCTCTACAGGGGCAGAGGATCATCAGTGGATAGGTACAGAGGAGGTGGGAGTGTGCAGATTGATTCTGGAGGATAAACAGAAGGGTGAGGGATCCACCAGAAGAAACTCATTAGAAAGTAATACCCCAGTGCAAAAGTGCCTTGTGGTTGGGGACCAGCATTAGCTTGGAGACTGGTGGATGAGAGAGGGGGAAGGATTAATAATAGCACTCAAACAGAAGAAAGAGATGTAAGGAACAATTGTTGGGATCGGACGGCTCCAGGCATGAACTTAAGCCCACGGTCCCAGGACGGCCACAGCCGGTACCCTCCTGTGCCTGAGAGAGCCCAGCATGGGCTGCAGTTAGCAGTCCCTGGGTCCGCGGCCACCACAGCTGCCTCAGTTGCTGCCCAGTTGCCATTGGGGCTGAGTGTATCCAGTATGAACATGGGCTCCAGACAGCAGTCCCAGGAATAGCAGCCACCAGGACCAGGCTTGCCCAGACCAGTATCCCTCACAATTTTGGTAGCATGGGGGTACAGAGACAAGTGCAGGCCCTGGGCAACCACTGAGACAGTGGCTGGGGGTGCACACTGCCTGTGGGAGAATGATGGCTCAGCTGAGTTTGCAGAGGGGGAGTCTGTGTGTTCTGGACCATCCAGAGAGGAGCAGACTATGGCTTCTTTCTGAGGAGGAGGTCTGGGTGCGGACAGCTTACTTTGCTCTGACCCTCTAAAAAGGTGCAAAAAAACATTAAAGAACAAAAACATCCAGAGAACAAAAGCCTGAAAAACCAGTTTCCACAGAGCCCAGCCCTGTGACAGGGAGCAGGGCAACTCAGCCCAAGCAAGACTGACTGAAAAACAACAAGGCAGTCCTCTTCCCTAGAAGACAAGCCAAAAGAACAAGAGGACAACAATCACAGGGTCCCCATAAAACTTCAAAACCCTAACATCAGGGGAGAACACTATATTAAGCTCCCAGTATTGCCCCGCAGCCTGTATATTTCATAGATACAAATTTTCTCTCTTTTAAAATTTTGTTCTCATGATTCTCATTTCTATTTTTGTAACCTACTTAACATTTCAACTAGATGTTTAAAACAACATATTCCATAGCAACTTTTTAACTTGAACTCTTCATACATAGACCTTTGT
This sequence comes from Taxidea taxus jeffersonii, assembly GCA_003697995.1. Lineage (NCBI taxonomy): Eukaryota > Metazoa > Chordata > Mammalia > Carnivora > Mustelidae > Taxidea > Taxidea taxus. The sequence goes on from RCUC01065618.1 coordinate 28,467, forward strand.
TTCATTTTCTTTTTATATATATAGTTATAAGTTCAAGGTAGTCCTTTTCCCCTATTCAGTACTACCCCCATCTACATATATACCAGTTTTAATCTCCCTGTATCTCTGGAAAGTTGAGTCCTCTAACAAAGACAACAAGGTGCATCCAGGAAAAACTGAAATAATCTTCCTGCCCACATCGAGGGTTTATAACCATTTTCCTGTCTTATTCTTTTGTCAGTGTTTCTGTGTGTTTGTTTTTGTACTTTATAAATCTTATTGTTGGGGCTCATTTTGGCTGGTTTTTTTTTTCTCTTTTTCTCTCTCTTTTTTCTTTTTTCCCTCTTTTTGGTGGTGACTTCCAATTGCTCCAAAACTTTCCAGGGTGCACCTTGCATGGATCGTGCTTGATATATTTTTTTAATTTGTATTTATTTATTTGACAGACAGAGATAATAAGTAGGCAGAGAGGCAGGCAGAGAGAGGGGGGAAGCAGGCTCCCTGCTGAGCAGAGAGCCTGATGTGGGGCTCGATCCCAGGACCCTGAGATCATGACCTGAGCCGAAGGCAGAGGCATTAACCCACTGAGCCACCTAGGTGCCCCCGTGCTTGATATTTTCAGCTATACATCCCCTCAACCACCTCTCATCAGAATGACTTAGAGGAGGCACACCCAACAGAGGAAAATTGCAGAGACTGTGACCACTGCCACAGAACTACTGGATATGGATATAAATAATATGTTGGAAACAGAATCCAGCGTAACAGTTATCCAGACAATGGCTAGGCTGGAGAAAACCATTAGTGGCAACATAGAATCTCTAAGGGCAGAAGTGAGAGTTAATCTAGCAGAACTTAGAAATGTTATCAATAAAATCCAATCTAATCTAAATATTCTAACATCTGGGGTAAATGAAACAGAAGATCGAATTAGTGGTCTAGAAGACAAACTAATAGAAAAGAAGGAGGAGGGTGGAACAAACAAATTAGAAGTCATGAAAACAGCATTAGAGAAATAAATGATGTCATGAAACGTTCCAATGTCAGAATTATTTGGATACCTGATGGGTGGAGAGAGAGAGAGAGAGGACTTAGAAGACATAAATGAGCAAATCCTAGATGAGAATTTTCCTAATCTGGGGAACGGAACAAATGTTCATATCCTAGAGGCAGAGAGGGCACCCCCCAAGATCAGCGAGTGTAGAAAGACCTCCAGACATGTAATTGTGAAATTCATGAATCATAAATTCAGAGAAAATGTCTTAAGGGCAGCTAGGGGGAAGAGATTCCTTACAGAGAGAGGGAGGAACATAAGAATAACATCAGACCTATCTACAGAAACCTAGCAAGCCAGAAAGGGATGGCAAGAGATATTCAGGGCACTAAATGAGAACACGCAGCCAAGAATACTCTATCTGGCAAGGTTGACATTCAGAATGGATGGAGAAACATCCTTGCCATGTTCCTGATCTCAAAGTGAAGGCTGTCAGTTTTTCCCCATTGAGGATGATATTCACTGTGGATCTTCATAGATAGATTTCATGAAGTTGAGGAATGTTCCCTCTATCCCTATAATCTGAATCACTTTAATCAGGAATGGATGCTGTATCCTGTCAAATGCTTTTTCTGCATCAATTGAAAGGACCATGTGGTTCTTCTCTCTTCTCTTATTGATTTGTTCTATCACATTGATTGATTTGTGAATGTTGAACCACCCTTGCATCCCATGGATAAATCCTACTTAGTCATGGTGATAAAGAACTTCTAAGACTAGAAAAGACTAAAAAATTATGTGACTACCAAGCTGGAATGACAAGAAATATTAGAAAGGGAGGGGTTCTATAAAAGAACAAAGAACTCAAGAGTGACATAGAGCAGAAATTTACAGAGACAATCAATAGAAATAAGGACTTCACAGGCCACATGATGTCAATAAAAACGTATCTTTCAATAATCCCTTTCAATGTGAATGACTTAAATGCTCCCATAAAACAGCACAGGGTTGCAGACTGGATAAACAGATAGAACCCATCTATATGCTGTCTACAAGAAACACATTTTGAACCTAAAGATACTATCCAAAGCAATCTATACATTTAATGCAATCCTTATCAAAATGCCAAAAATTTTTTCCACAGAGCTAGAACAAACAATCCTAAAATTTATATGAAACCAAAGAAGATGCCAAATAGCCAAAGCAATCTTGAAAAAGAAAAGCAAAGCTGGAAGCATCACAATTCCAGACTTCAAGTTATTTTACAAAGCTGTAGTGGTCAGAACAGTAGGGTACTGGCACAAAAGTAGGCACATAGTTCAATGGAAAATAATAGAAAACCCAGAAATGAACCCACATTTATATGGTCAATTAATCTTTAAGAAAACAGGAAAGAATATCCAATGGAAAAAAGAGAGTCTCTTCAACAGATGGTATTGAGAAAGCTGGACAACAACATGCAAAAGATTGAAACTGGATGATTTTTTTACACTATAAACACAAAAACAAAATAAAAATGGATGAAAGGCCTAAATGTGAGACAGGAAACTATGAAAATTCTAGAGTGGAACACAGGCAGTAACTTCTTTGACATTACCTGTAGGAACTTTTTTTCTAGCTATGTCTCCAGAGGCAAGGGAAACAAAAGCAAAAATAAACTATTGGGACATCATCAAAATAAAGAACTTTTGTACAGGAAGGAAACAATCAACAGAATTAAAAGGCAACCTACTGGACAGGAGAAAATACTTACAAATGATATACCCAATAAAGCGTTAATATCCAAAATATATAAAGAATTTATAAAACCCAACAAACAAAAAATCAAATAATCCAGTTAATAAATGGGCATACGACATGAAGAGATATTTCTCCAAAGATGACATACAGATGGCTAAAAGACACATGAAAAAATGCTCAATATCACTCATTCTGAGGGAAATACAAGTCAAATCTACAATGAGATATCAGTTTACACCTGTCATGATGGCTAAAATTAACAACACAGGAAGCAACAGGTGTTGGAGACGATGTGGAGAAAGGGGAACTTTCTTACACTGTGGTAATGCAAACTGGTGCAGCCATTCTGGAAAACAGTACAGAGTTTCCTCAAAAAGTTAAAAGTAGAAATACCCTATGATCTAGCAATTGCACTACTAGAAATTTAACCAAAGTATATGAAAATACTACTTCGAAAGGGCACATTCTCCCTGAGATTTATAGCAGCATTATTGTTATAGCAACATTATTATAGCAGTAGTATTTTTTATAACAACAGCCAAATTACAGAAAGAGCCCAAATGTCCAATGATTGATGAATGAATACAGAAGATGTGGTATGTATATGTGTGTGTGTGTGTGTGTGTGTGTATACACGAATATTACTCAGTCATAAAAGAGAATGACATCTTGCCATTTTCAACAATATGGATGGAACTAGAGAGTATAATGTTAACTAACAATATGGATGGAACTAGAGAGTATAATGTTAACTAAGTCAGTCGAAGAAAGACAAATGCCATATGATTTTACTCACATATGGAATTTAGGAAACAAAACAGAGGAACATACTGAAAAAAAAAGGCAAACCAGAAGACACTCATACCTAAAGAGAACAAACTAAGCATTACTGGAGAGGAGGTGGATGAGGGGAAGATTAAATTGTTGAGGGGTATTAAGTAAGGCACTTGTGATGAACACAGGGTGTTGTATGTAAGTGATGAGTCACTAAATTTTATACCTGAAAGTAATATTACACTGTATGTTAACTAACTGGAATTTAAATAAAAACTTGAAAAAATCAATTTTATTTCTATATACTTACAATGAAGAATATTTGAATAAAATTGAAAATTCCATTCATAATAGTATTAAAAATTAAAAATTTTCAACAAATTCAATGAAATATGTTCAAAAACCATACTTTAAAAAGTATAAAACATTACTGAAAGAAATTTTAAAATATCTAAATTAATGGGAAGCATTCCGTGTTTGTGGATCAGAAGACTTAATATTGCTGAATGGCAATATTTTACAAATTAATCTACAGATCAACACAATCTCTATCAGAATCTCACTTAACTTCTTTTAATGAATTACCAAGCTGATCCTAAAACTTATATGTAATTGTAATGGACCTAACATAGCCAAAACAGTCCTAAAAAAGAACAAAGTAGGAGTATATATACTCCCAGATTTCAAAACATACTATAAAGCAAAGGTAAGTAAGACAATGTGGTAATGGTACAAAGACAGGCCTACAGATCAAGGGAATAAAACTGAGATCCAGAAATAAAACCATGGATTTTTGACAATGGGGGAAAAATAGTCTCTTCAACAAGCGGTATTGAGTCAAATGGACAATCCATGGGGGAAAAATAGTCTCTTCAACAAGCAGTATTGAGTCAAATGGACAATCACATGCAAAAGAATGAATCACATTCATTCACATCACACCATAGAGAAAAACTAACTCAAAATGCATGAAATAACTAAATGTAAGAACTAAAAGCATAAAGTTATTAGAAAGTAATATAGCTATAAATCTTCACAGTCTTGGATTGGGCAAATGATTCTTCGATATGACACCTAAATTATGAACAAGAAAAGGAAGACAATAATTTGGTCTACATTAAAGTTTGAAAGTTTTGTATTGCAAAGGACACCATCAAAAACTAAAAAGAAAATCCAAAGAATGGTATAATGTATTTGCATATTATATGTATGATAAAAAACATGTGTTCAGCATATATAAAGAACTCCTATAACTCAATACAAAAAATAATAAAATGTAAGAGTACAAAGGAGAATCTGAATAGACATTTATCCAAGGAAGATATACATTGGTCAAAAAGCACATAAAAATATGTTCAACATTATTAGTCATTGGGGAAATATAAATCAAAATAATCAATGAAATAACATTTCATACCAACTAGGATGGCTAAAATTAAAAAAGTCAATATGGCACCTGGGTGGCTCAGTTGGTTAAGTGTCTGACTCTTGATTTCAGCTTAGGTCATGATCTCAGGGTCATGAGAGCAAGCCCTGTGTCACCCTCTGTGCCCAGCACAGAGTCTGCTTGAGATGCTCTCTCTGCTTCTCCCTCTGCCCCTCCCCTCATTCATGCACACTATAAATAAATAAATAAATGTTTTTTAAAAAGTCAGATAATGAAGAGTGTTTACAAAGATGTGGAGAAATAGGAATCCTCATAAAATGATGGTGGAAGTATAAATTTATATTGTAATTTTGGAAAACAGTTTAGCAATTCTTCAAGCAATTAAACATGTAGTAACCATGTAATTCAGCAATTAAACATGTAGTAACCATGTAATTCAGCAATTCCTCACCTATGCTTATATTTAAGAGAAATGAAAACATGCTACATTATAGATTAACCTTGAAACCATTATACTAATTGACTGAAAGCAGTTTCAAAGGGTCATATATCATATTATTCCACTCATGTAAAAGGTCCATGATAGGGAAATCTACAGAGATAGAAAGCACATTAGTGGTTCCTTAGGGCTAGGGGGAATGGGAAGGGTAGGCAGATGAGAACTAGAGGGTACAGGGTTATCTTTTATGGTGATAAAATTTTTCCAAAAGGGACTGCTGTGATGATTGTACATATCTGTGAGTATACTTAAAACCACTGAATTATATAGTTGAATGGATGAATTATATCTCAGGAAAGATATTTTTCAAAAAAAAAAAACCCTGCTTTGGATACTGACAAACTAATGAGTTTCCCTGGCAGACAGCATCTCACATGTGTTGTCATAACTTGGTGGATAAATTAAATGAATCTTGCATGACTTCACTGGGACAGGACTCCTGGAACCTTGTACCTACTTTCTGTTAATTTTCACTCTATGTGCCTTTTCTCATTACTGATTTTATTTTATTGTATGATCTTTTTGCTGTAGAAAATTTTAACCTTGAGTACTACTGTATGCTGAGCCCAGTGAATCCTCCTAAAGAATGATTGTATCTGGATATTGCCTTGGTGATCCCTGATACAATAAATCCTGACTTATATTTTTCCAAATATTGACAGAAAATATATAAAATCCTTAGGCAATTTCCATCGAATATACTCACCTTTGTTATCAATTTGTCGTACAGTATTTTGTTCTTCAGTTTCCTTTCTTTGGATAAATGGAGGTGACAGGCAAACAGGCCTCCAAAAACCTGTAAACATATTAAAAAGACTCAATTATTTTCCAATTCCTAATAAAATAAGATTGTAGAAAGGAAAAGTTTGTATGATTCTGCAGTGAAAAAAAATATTTCTGATAATACTATTTTTCTTCAAATACTCTATCTGTTAGCCATGGGGATCCTCTTCCCAATTTTCATGGAGTTTATTATAGCAATATTGAAAACTAAGTTAACAATATCCTGCCATAGGGGTGCCTGGGTGGCCCAGTTGGTTCAGCCCCTGACTTGATTTCTTCTCAGGTCATGATCCGTGTTGTGGGATCAAGCCCTGCACTGGTCTCTGTGCTCAGCATGGGGGTCTGCTTGAGATTATCTCTCTCTCTTTGTCTCCGGTCTTCCCCATATCCACACACAACACACACACAAACACACACACACACACACACACACACACACACTCACTCTCTCTTTCTCTTTCCCCCTTTCACTCTCTCAAAATAAATAAAATATTTTTAAAAATTCTACCATATATTGGTGATATATTTGCCTCATGTAAAAATTCAGCAGATTCTCAGTTCACCTCCTCTAAAAAGTTTGTAGACAGTTCTTGTCCTAATAAATGAAATACTGGGTATAAAATTGCCTAAGAAGCAACCATTAAGATCACTACTATCAAAAACAAAAAAGTTCGTGTTCGAGTTCGAGAGTTTCTCGAGTTCGAGTGTTCATGGGGATGTGAAATGGTATAGGTATTGGAACCCTTGTGCACTGTTAGTGTGAATGTAAAACAGTACAGCCATTATAGAAAACAGAATGGCAAATCCCCCCAAAATAAAAAATGTAATTATCATGTGATCCAACAATTATCCTTTGATTATATATCCCCCAAATGAAAGCAGGATTTCAAAGAGATTTTTACACACTCATATTCATAGTGGTATTGTTCACAAAAGCCAAAAAGATGGCAGCTACACAATACCAACATCTATCCTGGGACAGATGAATGGATAAACAAATCTGGTATATCCACATAATAGAATATTATTTATCCTTAAAAAGGAAGGAAATTCTGACATATGCAACAACATGGATGATTCAAGGACATTATGCTAATTGAAAGAAGGGAGACAAAAATATTGTACATGAAATAAATACTTATATGAGAAGCTTAGTCAAAATCATAGAGAAGGGATGCCTGGGTGGCTCAGCTGATTAAGCAGCTGCCTTCGGCTCAGGTCATGATCCCCGCATCCTGGGATTGAGTCCCACATCGGGCTCCTTGCTTGGCAGGGAGCCTGCTTCTCCCTCTGCCTCTGCCTACCACTCTGTCTGCCTGAGCTCGCGCTCTGGTGCTCGCTCTCTCTAATAAATAAATAAATAAAATCTTTTTTAAAAATCACAGAGAAAGGAAACAAACCAGCACAGGGAAAAAAAGAGTGGCAAACCAAGAAACAGACTCTTCACTGAAGAGAACAAACTGATAGCTATAAGGAGGAGGTGGATAGGGGGATGGGTTCAATAGGTGATGGGGATTAATGAGTGCACTTGTGATGAGCCCCAGGTGTTGTATGAAGTGTTAAATCACTAAATTGTAATTTAGTGAAATTAATATTACACTGAAACTAATATTATATTGTATGTTAGCCAACTGGAACTTAAATAAAAACTTGAAAAAATCATAGAGAAAGGAAGTAGAATGGTGGTTGCTAGGGACTGAGGAAAGAGGGAAATGGGAAGTTACTGTTTAATGGGTATAAAATTTGTTTCACAAGATGAAAGAAGTTCTGGAGACTGGTCATACAACAATATGAATGTATATGCCATTGAACTGTACACTTTAAAAAAGGTCAAGATAGTATATTTTATGTTATGTATAGTTTACCACAATTTTTAAATGAGAAAAATGGCTAACAATAGGCTATGGCAGGGTGCGGGGGTGAGAAGATGTGGAAATACGTTCATGTCAGACAATGGAGACTTCAATTCAATAATGCAAAAATGATAGTACTTGGTATAAAATTTTAAAGTATACCAAAAATTCTAAACATAATTATAACATAAGCATAGAAGTTGAGTATATGTGTTATTATTAATGAGCTTTAAACTGTTCTCAGGAAAGACATTTTGTAAAAAAGGATAAAATAAAAATGTGTTTTGTAGGGTGCCTGTGGCTCAGTCATTTAAATGTCTGACTTTAGCTCAGGTCATGATTCCAGGGTTCTGGGATTTAGCCCCAGCTCTGGCTCCCCGGTTAGTGGGAAGCCTGCTTCTCCTTCTCTCTCTGCCCCTCCTCTGCTCATACGCTCTCTCACTCAAATAAATTAATAAAATCCTTAAAAAACACGTGTTTTTTAAATTAACATATAATGTATTATTTGCTTCAGGGGTACAGGTCTGTGACTCATCAGTCTTACACAATTCACAGCACTCACCATAGCATGTACCCTCCCCAATGTCCTTATTAACCCAGCCACACTATTCCACCTCCTCACCCCTCAGCAACAAGATAGGACCGGGGAGGGAGACAAACCATAAGAGACTCTTAATCTCAGAAAACACATGCTTTGTAATCAACTATTCATTTAAAAAAACTATTGTCACTTAAAATCCATGGTCAGAGGAACAAAAAAAAAAACTTAATTTTCGACCTGGGACATGCAGTAAAGCCATTTTTCCTATCTCTTTACCATATGGCAGCTAGAGAAGGGACAGACACAGTGCAAGCTAACTTTAAGAAGAGTGTATTGCTCATTTGGAAGTGAGCACAAGTAGCACAAAGAGTAATTTTTCTATACCCATGGGCTTCAAATTTATTTCTAGGATTGAAAAAATCACATTTAGCCTATCAGTTTATATTTTCAACATATAACAGCTAAAGATGGGTAAAAGCAGCTAGAAAATTTTTGGTTTTATATATGACAGGTGTCACCTATGGATGAACCATATACCAATGCATGTTTTGCAGTAATAATAGTCCACAAATTAAATACAGTCTAACTGCAAATATTTAAAATGTTTCAAAGCCTTTTATAAAAAATTGGGCTCAGCTAAGGTGTAATTAATTGTGGAGTAATATTTTCTCAGATTATAAACTTCATGAAGTCACTGATGTGGTTGAGATAACACTAGACTAGGAGTTTCTATGCTCTAGCTTAACAGTTAATTACTTATGTGACATTTAGGGAAGTAGTCTGTTTGAGCCTCAGTTTCCCCATTTTTGAAGCAGGTATAATAATGCTGTACTGTAGTAGCTCTTTCTAAACTAGAAGAACATGAAGTTAAACAAGAGTTGAGATATAAGTAACATACTTAAACTTAAGAACTCAGGCTCTGGAATCAGATAAAGCCAGTTTTGAAGTCCAGAACAACTCACTTGAATATTTTACTTTTACTGTTGTCACTGTAAAATTGGGATAATATTTTCTTCTTAGCTGAAAGATAGTATATCTTCATGTTTAACAGCATAGATTTTGGAGCATGGGTTCATGTCCTGTCATTTATTGTGTTACTTTGGTTAATTATATAACTTTTTTGTGCCTCAGTTTTTTCATTGGTAAACTAGAAATAATAATAGTGTCTATCTCCTAGGGTTGCTGTAAGGTTTTAATGAATTCACATGTGTGAGACTCATCAACTAGTATTAATTAATTTATGCTCATATTTGTGCTGGTGAATTGGTACTAACAAATTAGTATGTGTAAAATGCTTAAAATTGTACCTGGCAATGGTACATAAAGCTTAGCTGCTATCAAAAAAGGACAGGTTTAGGTATAATAATGCATGTGACTTGCGTAGCATAATGCTTGCCACTCAATATTAGATGGTTTATTATTTTCACAGTGATGGACTTTGAAAGGCTGAAATGTTATATAAATTTAAGGCATTATACCTTTATGTTTTTATTATAACATATACTGAGCATATAGTAAGCATTTAATTGACAAAAATTTATAAAGCACATCAATAACAATGCAGTTGAGTCCCTTAGAAGTAGTTATGCTATTTCACTGGACATTTTTTAGATGTTTGAAAATATCAAAAACTGAAGCTGGGTGAAAAATGTGAACCATTATACCCTCCATGTCAATTAATTCAACTCTTACAGGATTGCTAATATCACCTTGTTAGAAGAGAATGATATTGGATCAAGAGAGAATTAACTTAGTGTTATAAAATTCAGATCCACTGAAAACATTGTTTTACATTCCCCCCTTCATAAGAGGTAACATAGTTCTTTCACCACCTTACCAATATATTGGTTTATAAGAGGATCTCAGAAATTCATCTCACATTACTTAATCCTATCCAATAGAATTGCATTTCTAACTAGAAATCAGAGAGTTTTTGTCAAGGAATATGAATAATGAGGCGACTGTTCAAATAAAATATTACACACTTAATCCAACTGAATTAATGGCTTGAGGATAAATGTACCTGACAACTATGGAAAACGCCTGGATAATAATTCATGTAGTAAATGCCAAAAAATATATAGTAGAATTTTACTCTACTTTAAAAATATATGATATGGAGAAGTCAGTATTATATAGGACAAATTTCAAAGACTTATGTGTAAATAGCATATTAAAATAGGAAAAACTGATCATACATTAAATATATATTATTTCAAATACTCTATTTTTGAAAAGTCACTGGAGTCTACTGAAGCACAAAACTTCTTGTATTTTCAGAGGGAAGTTTTCTTATGAATGTTTTGGGGTCAAGTTCTTAGTTTTCTTTCCATGCCTTGAATTGTAAGACTCTGTAGAAAATGGTTAATATGAAGAAAAACACTTTCTGAAATGACAATAGTTCCTTTGTCTTAAGTATACCTTAATACAATGGCTTAGGAAATTGAGAATTATGATTTAATGTGAGAAAGTAAATGTGACTAACAAGGTAAAAGTCAACTATTTATTGAAAATTATGAAGCTGTTATAATATTTTTTATTATTTTATAAATATTTATAATCATTTTATATATATAATTATTTTATAAATTTTATAATAATTTTGAGAATAATTTTGAGAAAAGCAAGTTAAGCTGGATGTTTATATAGTTAGATTTGGATACTTACTTCTTTTCACAGCAGCTAATAGTGGGGAAAAGTTTATGGCACTCTCTATTCACCCATTCCAGAAAAATAGGAACAAAATTTAACATGTTGTTTTCTAGGCCACAATAACCATCCTTGCTAATAATTCTCTAATTTTTCTTCTTTTAAGAAGCATATAACTAAAGAGAGATGATTTGCCTCGTTTTTTTATAAAGATTTTATTTTAAGTAATTTCTACACCCAACATGGAGCTTGAGCTTATAACCCCAGGATCAAGAGTCACATGCTTTACTGACTGAGACAGCCAGGTTCCCTATTTGCCTATTTTTTTAAAAAGCATGGGGTGTTATATGCAACTGATGAATTATTGAACACTACATCTGAAACTAATATGTACTATATGTTGTCTAATTGAATTTAAATTAAAAATGAAAAAAAAATAAAGTGAATGGAAATCTAGGATTAAAATGCCTTTTCTCTGAGTTTTTTATGAAATGCTCTCAGACCCAAATCTGTTAAAGCTATTGACATATTGTGTCATCCTGTTATTAATTATACTTGTAAACAAGCTATTTTCAAAAGCCACATGCATTTAAGCTTACCCTGAGGACGATTACCCTTCTTGCGAGCACCAAGCCTTTGCGCTTCATTTTCTGAGTCAATGTGGTGTCTTTCATTGTCAGATACAATCTTGTGCTCTTGTTCACTGTCAGACCACATGAGAGATCTTTTCATCTCTTCATCCATTTGAAGTCTCTTATTTTCAAATATCAAACACTGTTCCTTCTCCATCTCCATCATGTGTGTTTCACTTTCAAACTCATTTTTTTGAAGCTCATCCCTGTATTTTTCAGAGCTACGCTGAAGTCTTTCAGACCTAAATTGAGATTTTCTAGAGCTATCCCGACAACTATCAGAGTCAAAGTCCAATTTTTGTCTTTCAGAGTCAGTCAAGCATCTTTTAGATTCGAACCTGAAGCCCGTGCAGAATCCTTCCAAGTCAGAGGCCTTTTGGCAATCTTCAGCCTTCATCATGTGTTTTGTAGAATCAGAGACTATCCCCAGGCTTTCAGAATCTAAGTCCATTGTACGTTTTTCAGACCAAGAATCCATCCAGTGCCCCTCAATGTCAGTGCTGGCATCCATGACACGTTCCACAGCTGCTGAGGCTAGCCCATATCTTTCTGAGTCTGAGTCCATCTCACATGGTTCAGAATCAGAGTCCGTCATATATCTCTTAGATCTAATCTTTTCCTGGTGTTTTTCTTCCCCCATCAGATGCACCTCAGATGCAGAAGCTGAGTCCATTCCATACCTATCCATGTCTGAGTCCATCACATCCTTCTTAGAAGCAGAGAGCATCCAGCTTTGTTTAGTCTCCATCAGTCTTTTTTCAGATTCCATCAGGCGTTTTACAGAATCTAAAGCGATTTGGCATTTTTCTGCCTTCAGCAGGTGTTTCACAGATGCAGAAGCAATTGGACATTTTTCTGAGTCTGAATCCATCTCTGATCTTTCATTGTCAGAGTTCAACCCATATTTTTCAGAGTCAGAGTCTGCCAAGTATTTTTCTGAATCTGAGTCCATCCAGTATTTCAAAGAGTCAAATTCCATCTGGGATTGCTCAATTTCCTCTAGTTGTTGTTCTGACTCTATTAGATCTTTCAAAGATCCTGAAGCCGTCCGGCATTTTTCTGCTTCTAGCAGGTATTTCATTGAGTTTGAGGCCATGGGACATTTTTCTGAGTCTGAGTCCATTCCCCATATTACTGACTCAGAGTCTTTTAAGTGTTCTTCTAAGTCAGATTCCAAACCAATGCCTCTATCAGAGTCAGAATCAATCACACATCTTTCAGAGCCAGAGTCCAGTAGGGGGGTGTCATTTTCAATTATTGTTAGGTCCTGGAGACTTTTATAGTCCAAAGAACCAGCTGAAGTTTCAGAAATTTTTGTGTCTGAAGCTTCTGTTTCGGACTTGCTTCCTTCATCATGTGACATCATAACTGCTCTTTCATTACTTAAAGAAAAGACAAACATGAGCACCTTACAAATATTCATCGAATGTTAAATGTCAAATGTTTTCTTTGTTGAAAACCTCTCTGTAGGAAAATATTATAGAGTATATATTTCTATCTATTAGACTGTAGAAAGCAAGAAACACCACCAACGTTCTTGTGAACAAATTGAAGTATTCAGTGTAAGCAGGTTTTACACTTACTTGAATTTACCCTCACATTAACTGTTCTTCATTACAACTGATAGCTTGCCTAGGATACTTCCTTGCAATGTGTTATTTTCTTGTCCCTAATTAATGCATCATTATTTTGGGAATTGAATGTCATATTAAAAATGTAGTGGGAAATAAAACAAACTACTTTTATATTCTACTTCAAGTTAAGATTGTATGTTTGTAGATCTGGTTATTAGTGAGGCTTACCTTAGAGTATTGAGCCTTTTTAGGGAAAAATATCCAAATTTGTCAGGTGCTATTTCAATTGGAAGGGACACATGTTGAAGTGTAAATATAGGTTCATTTGATGAACTAGTTGTAGTTATTGGCTGCAAAGCAAAAGCAAAATAAATCATAAACCAAGTTATACTTTCTCAGTTGGATTTACCATGAAACACAGAACACTAAGGAATTTTGATTGAGGGGAAGATACCACTTAATTAGCTGCACTTGTTAAGGGTAAGTCATGGTAAGAACCTCTTTAAAAAAGTAAAACTTCAGAATTAATATTTAAGTATAAGGGTAAACATGATAGATACATTATGAGGTAGCTTCCTAGCCTCTACTTTTCCAATGGCCATTTCCAATACTGCATTGGTACTCTGTTACCCAGTCACTTGGTTGTATGAAGCTGGAATTTGACCCAAATTGGGGCAGATTCTCTTTCCTGGGATTTAGAATTAGAATTCAGAAGTTATTTGTTTGTTTGTTATTCTTATTGTTATTCTGCTGGTTGTTTGAAATGGGGATAGGTAATCTCAGGCACCACAAAAAAAATCCAATGGTTGTCATGTGCTCAGAGAAGTAGAAAAAAGCCAATTGTGTAGAGAATGTGAAGAATAAAACAGCCATAAATAAAGGAAGTTGAAATAAGAGAACACATGCCTCTAGAGAAACAGATGAAAACATTTTTCGTGATTCCAATTCCTCCTAAGTGTTTACTTTCTGCCCTTGAGTCCTCCCTGGTAATCATGATCCCTGGCTTGAGTTCTTATTAGACCATTTTGTTTTTGCTCAAGCTAGTATGAATAGGGTTTTGTTCCTTTCAACCAAAAGGACTCTCACAGACATCATAATTGCTGTTAATATTCCACTGTTAGCTTCAAAGTAGAATATACCTAATAAGTATGTCTTTTAGGCAAAGAAAGAGTCCAAGCACAGGAGAAGAGAAAGTTGAAGAATGATCAAAATGAATTTTATCCATGCAAAAAAATTTATTCCATTTTCAATGAAACCTGAGCAAAAAATTATAGACTTATAAAATGTAATTTAGGTATGATATAAGAAAAAATATTCCATGAGGTTTAATATACTCTCTAATCAATTATAATAAAAGGTTTGGAATCTCCTGTCTCAGCAGATAATTATGAAGCTCACATGAGATAATGATTAAGTGAAAACACTCACTATGAAAACAGGTAAAGACATAAAATGCAAAAGATTAACATAAGAAATAGAAAGGTAATGTTGATTTACATGGCAAACAAATATGAAAAATATTGACATTTTCACATCCTGGGGAAAGCAGATAACAAACTTCATGTGCTTCTAAACATTGATCTAAAACATGTCAGTATGCGGAATTTCTTTGACTCCTATTCTCAAATCATAGTAATAGCTTTTCCATTATTATTGCAATTCACTAATTTTCATCAGCTTGAAAGTCAAGACAAAAATTAAAGGGTGAAGAAAAATACAAGCAGATTTTATTCAAGGGGTGCCTGGGTAGCTCAGTTAAACATCTGCCTTCAGCTCAGGTCGGGATACTGGAGTCCCGGGACCAAGCCCTGCATCAGGCTCCCTGCTCAGGAGAGAGTCTGCTTCTCCCTCTGCCCCACTGTGCTCGTGCTCTCTCTCTCACTTAAATCAATAATTAAAATCTTTTAAAAATGTTAAAATATTTAATTTTATCCAACCATACATAATATATGCCTAATAAAATAATATTTGCCTTTATAAATTGGTAACTAATATCTTTTCATGTATTATATTTATCGGGCTACCAAGCCACCTGAGGAATTATACAGATAATATTTCTACATTTTCCAAAAGAACCTAGGGCAGCTACGTATTCTACTACATTGATAAAAATCTCTAACAGAAAATACAGTAAATATGGAATTCACAGTGGTTATTTAGGATTGGCATACTGCCTGAAGTTTTGGGTACTACGACTGCCTTTTGGAATACTAAACCAAATATCTTCCTTAGCAGGAATACTTTCAAAGATGGTATAGAGTATTAGAAGGTTTAAGTGTTCTTCCCAGTAACACCATTTTCTGGAGATGACACTTTTGAAATATATTTTTGCTAGTTAATTAAACTTCAACTAGCATTAAAAGAGGGGGAAGGATATTTACAAATTCATTAATTAGAACCCTGTAAAAGCGAATCTACCTTTATCTCCAAGACTGTCCTTTCCTGAGAACTGTAATTCTGTACAGTACTGAGACATTTTAATCGAGAGAAAAAAATTGTTGTGAAAACTAAATTCAAATAGATTGTTAAATAAATGTGTCCAACTAATGAATCTATATAAAGTTGCCCCCTCTTTCTAGATAGTTGCTTCTTTCCTCTAAAGAATATTAATTCTACAGGTTTTTTTTAAATTATATTCAGATAATCAACACATCGTAGAACATCATTAGTTTTTGATGTAGTTTTCAATGATTTATTAGTTGTATATAAAACCGAGTGCTCATCACAACACATGCCCTCTTTAACACCCATCACCTGCTTACCCCATTCCCCCAACCCCCCTCCCTTCTGTAACCCTCAGTTTGTTTCCCAGAGTCCAAGTCTCTCACAATTTGTCTCCCTCTCTGATTTCTTCCCATTCAGTTTTTCCTCCCTTCCCCTATGGTCTTCCACACTATTCCTAATGTTCCACATATGAGTAAAACCATGTGATAATTGTCTTTCTCTGCTTGACTTATTTTGCTGTACTGTTTTATACTGTACACTAAACCAATTTTCAGTTAAGCCTGTAAAGCTCTGTGTAAAGGTGTATATCCTTGTTTTTCCTTTATCTATATCTGCTATTCTACTGCATCTTATATAGAACTAAGTTGTAATTTCATTCTATAAACTTGACAAATTAGTTTAGTTATTAAGATGAAGAAATTTATTAGACCATTTCTTTATATGATGACATCAGTGCCATGACCACACACCTATGATATACAGTTGTATCCTAATTAGCCATTGTTCTAAAAGAAATGGACTCATGGGTTATATAGGCCTCAGAGTGTAAAAGATGGGTTATCAAGGCCTCAGAGTGTAAAAGATGACTCCCAGGTGAACCCCCAAGTGCATGGGGAATGGGAAAATAATGAAAGTGTTTCATTAACAAGCTATATTATATAAGAAGCTTTTTCTCCATAATTTGTGCTTTTCTAGTAAAAAGTATCATTGGGTAACTAATGTTAATCTTTAATGCAATTACTTAAAAAGGAAGTCATAGCATGTGAATTGTAAAATTTTGATGATTTTAAGGTAAATAGGGAGTTTAAGGGGAGCAGGGGTAGTTCATGGCAAGGAGCCCCTTTAGTTTCTAAAAGAAGTAAGGCCTGTAGTCATGAAACTTAACTCTTAAGTGGTCCTCCTTTTGGTAAGCTATCCCCACCACTGTACATTGTACATTTCCCTAGCAGTTTACTTTGGGAAAGTACCATTAGTAAGAATGCCCATTTACAATTTGATGTCAAGGAAAGAAGCCAGAATATCCAAGTATTTTCAACAAGCACCCTAAATAAGCATAGCCTAGTTTAAGAAAAAAATGAGTTAGATGAAATGTTAGTAAACTATGCCCTGTGAGCTAAATCCGGCCCACTCTCTGTTTTTGTATGCCCCAAGAGCAAAGGAAGACTTTCATGTTTTAAAATTGTAAAAAAGTGAAGGCAAAAAGTCTATTGGCCCATCATGGGGAACAGTTCCTTCAACAGTTGAGGAGATAGTGTTTTGGCCTGAAAAGCCCCAAATATTTAAGAACTAGTCCTTTACAGAATAAGTGTGCCATCCTCTGAACTACATGATTTCCAATGACTTTTCTGACTCAGACTCCATGAATTTGTTCTTAAGCAAGATTAATAGCCTTTTTAAAGTACTTTAAGATGGTTTCCCATGTAGATAAATGATAAATTTGCTTAAATTTCTGAGAGTTCAGAGGCTTCTTTTTGCATCTTTAATGGTGTTGAAGTCATACAGCAGTTTTCCCCTAGAGAAATTTGTGATTTATGCATCTGAAAATACAATTTGTGAGTTGCTTAAGAGGGATTTTCTGGATTGAAGAAAAAAAGTTATCCAATTAATTCACAAACACTATACATGGATAAGCCTTTTTACATTAAAAGACTTCGTATAGGGGTGCCTGGGTGGTTCAGTTGGTTAAGCATCTGCCTTCAGCTCAGGTCATGATCTCAGTGGTCCTGGAATCAAGCCCCAGGTTGAGCTCTCTGCTCAGCAGGAAGTATGCTTTTCCCTCTCCCTCGGCCACCATACCCTGCATCTCTTACTTGCTTTCTCGTGCTCTCTCTTGCTCTTTCTATCTCAAATAAATTAAATCTTAAAAGAAACTTTATGGAATTATAGAGTGTTGAACCATCCAAGATTTTTTTTGCCCTACTCCTAAAAGCTGATTCTAAGAGATGCCAAGAGAGTAAGGGGGTTGACTCTTAATAATATACTGTTCCCAGAAGAATGGGAATAGGGATTTCACATCTAATGGGATGTGTCTACAAAGACAGTATATAACACTCCTCTTTCCTACAAAATGAAAGCTTTCTATTTTTTATTTTACAAGGCTCAAAGTGCAACCTTCATCCTGTGAGTGAGATAACTGGATATAATATAAACTAGTCACTTCTTCATTTGACAATGCTGTCATCATTCCCTACTAAAATCTCTTTTAGTCATACATATTTAGTCAAACTATTGTATAGCATATGAAAGATTAGTATGGCCTAAAATGATCACAGACCTAAAAATGTAAGGGAGTATTTCAACTTATATGTCAAAGAACAATAAACATTATTATAAAATAATTACTTTCTCTTGGTCTGATTTTTTCTTTTTCCATATACATATATATAATTGTTTCCTCAATCTTTTCTAGTTATCTATTACTTTAGCAATATGCTTGAATTATAAGTTCTATATGACATGAATATGGTTTTATTATGCAAATACAAACCTTTAAAAGCTAGCAACTCTCAGGTTTCCAACAACAATACAATATTTCAACCTCTTATAGTTACTGAGTCATGTTGCACTCTTACAAAATATATTGGAAAAGACACTCCAGAGAAAAAAAATTTATAGTAGGTGCTAAGTAATCTGTAAGCAAGATTTTTATTTATTTTTAGATTTTATTTATCTAATTAGAGAGAGAGAGAGCAAGTGAGTGCACGAGCTAGGGGAGGGGCAGAGGGACAGGGAGAGAGAGAATCGTAAGTCAGCTCCACACTGAACGTGCAGCCCAATGTGGCTCTTGATCCCAGGACCCTGAGATCATGACCTGAGCTAAAATCACGAGTCAGATGCTTAACTGACTGAGCCACTCAGGCAACCCAAATGAAATATTTATTTATAATATGCTTCTTAGTATTTGTGATTGTGAAAGAATAAGATTATAAATTAAAATAGATCTATGTTTTATATAAAACATTTATTCTCTATAAAATTTAAAGATATATATCCTGATAGAAATCTTTAAATGTGAGAAATATATTAGATTATATTAGATTAAATTAGATTTCTAATATGTATTAGAAATATATTAAAGTAATTTTGGTAAAAATATTCACATCAGTTTTGCCTTGGATTGTCTCCCAGTTCTTTCCTAGTACATTTATTGTATTATAGGAATCACCCACAGGGATATGATTAACAGTAGGAGCTATGGAATTAGACTGAGCTGGGTTCAGGTTTGGGCTTTGCTATTTATTTTTGTGTGAACTTAGGGAAGTCACTTAACCTCTCTGTTGCTTTGTCTCCTTTTCAATAAAGTGGGGATGAAAGAGTTGATATGGCTTTTGAACAGCAACAGAAACAGAACTAAAAGACAACTTACTAAATGAGAGAAGATATTTGCCAATGACATCTGACAAATGGTTAGTATCCAAAATACATAAAGAACTTACACAACTCAATGCAAAAAATAATAATCCAATTAAAAATGGGCAGATATGAACATTTCTCCAAAAAAGACATACAGATGACTAACAGACACGTGAAAAGATGCTCAACATCACTCATCATCAGGGAAATGCAAAAGTACAATGAGGTATCACCTCACACCAGTCAGAATGGCTAAAATCAAAAGCACAAGAAACAACAAGCATTGGTAAGAGTATGGTGAATACGGAACCCTCTTGTACTGTTGGCAGGAATGCAAACTGGTTCAGCCAATGTGGGAGACGGTATGGAGGTTCTTCAAAAAAATTAAAAATAGAACTACCCTATGATCCAAGAACTTCCCTATTGGGTATTTACACAAAGAATACAAAAACACTAATTTGAAGGGATACATGCACCTCTATATTTATTGCAGAATTATTTACAATAGCCAAATTGTGGAAGCAGCCCAAGTGTCTGTAGATAGATGAATGGAAAAAGAATATATGATACACACACACACACACACACACACACACGAATATTAATTAGCCATATAAAGAATGAAATCTTGCCATTTGCAACAAAATGGATTGAGTTAGAGAGTATAATGCTAAATGAAATTAGTCAGAAAAAGACAAATACCATATAATTTCACTCATATGTGGAATTTAAGAAACAAAAAATGAATAAAGAAAAAAAGGAGACAAACAAAAAAACAGACTCTTAACTATAGAGAACAAACTGGTGGTTGCCAGAGGGGAGGAGGGTGAGGAGATGGGTGAATTAGGCGATGGAGATTAAAGAGTACACTTATCATGATGAGCATTGAGATATGTCTACAATCATTGAATCACTATATTATACACCTGAAACTACTATAACACTGTATATTAACTATATTGGAATTAAAATAAAAAACAATAAAAAAGAGTTGATTTGAAGATTTTAAGAGATATAATTGGATGACAGGGTTATAACTGTTGAACACAATGGTAATTAATAAAGTGCTTTATATGTACTTACTGTTATTATTAATCAATCAGTTCCAAATTATCTTTTTTTAAAGATTTTATTTATTCATTTGACACAGAGAAAGAGAGCACAAGCAGGCGAGAGGCAGGCAGAAAGAGTGGGAAGCAGCTCCCCACCAAGCAGAGAGCCCGATGTGGGGCTCGATCCCAGGACCCCGAGACCATGACCTGAGCCGAAGGCAGAGGCCCAACCCACTGAGCCACCCAGGCGCCCCCAAATCATCTTTAAGTTATAATGTAGCTAAGAAAATTCTGCTCTATGGTAATTTGACTGAGTATTGATTAGTATTTTACTGAGTTAAATAATTAGTATATTATAGGGTAGAAGAAATTTAAAACATTTAGTGACCTAGAACATTCAGTTTTTGTTGCTATATGCCTGCTTAGGGAGATAATAGGCTATGTGACTCATGCTTTGTCTGCTATTACTCACGTTTTCCTTTTCCAGTTAATTTAATTTACATTTGTTTTGTTGGGTTTTTATAATAATTATAGAAGTAATTTTCATCCACAAAATTAGAGATCACATTCTGGTTGCTTCCTATAACAGCTTTATACTTTGATATAGTCAATGAATAACAAATAGCAGATATGATATACCTTAATACATTTTTTTCTTTTTTTTAAAATTTATTTATTTATTTGACAGACAGAGATGACAAGTAGGCAGAGAAGCAGGCAGAGAGAGAGGAGGAAGCAGGCTCCCTGCTGAGCAGAGAGCCCGATGTGGGGCTCGATCCCAGGA
>RCUC01065619.1:0-17178 GCA_003697995.1 Taxidea taxus jeffersonii
TCCCCTAAAACAGGCTCTTCCTCAGTTTCTTCCTCTTCTATATCCCTGCGGGTCCCAGCCAGTCTCCACGGAATTGAGCAGATGCAGCAATAAAAAGTCGTTTTCAGGGGCGCCTGGGTGGCTCAGTGGGTTAAAGCCTCTGCGTTCAGCTCAGGTCATGATCCCAGGGTCCTGGGATAGAGCCCCACATCGGACTCTCCGCTCAGCGGGGAGCCAGCTTCCTCCTCTCTCTCTGCCTGCCTCTCTGCCTACTTGTGATCTCTGTCAAATGGGTAAATAAAGTCTTTAAAAAAAAAAAAAGTCGTTTTCAGGGACGCCTGGATGCCTGAGTGGCTCAGTTATTTGGGTGCCTGCCTTCCCTGGGGCATGATCCTGGGGCCCTGGGGTCCAACCACAGATACGGCTCCTGGCTCAGCGAGGAGCGGGCTTCTTTCTATTTTCTTTTTCTTTCTCTGTCTCTGTCCCTTTCTTTCTGTCAAAAAAATAAAACAGCTTTTAAAAAACCTGTTTTCATGGTCAGAGACTTTGGCAGTGTGTATCAAGTGCAAACTTATGAGGGGAAAACGCATTTCTGCCTGCCTTTTAATCCTCCCATTCGGCCCAGCCTTACACTTACATTTTTTTTACTTTTATTTTTTGCTGTTATTTCCCAATTAAATCTTTAAGCTTTATTTTGGAGCATGGTGCAACATTTAAGGTTTGTTTTGTTTTTTAGAGAGAGAGTGGGTGGGGAGATAATAGGGAGGAGCAATGGGAGAGGGAGAGAAGAGACTCTTAAACATGCTCCACCCCAAGCACAGAGGGGCTGGGATTGATTTCAGGACCCTGACTTCATAACCTGAGCTGAAATGAAGAATCAGACGTTTAACACACGGAGTCACACAGGTGCCCCAACATTTAAGAACTTTAAAAAAAAAAAGTTATTTACTTCCCATAATTAATCCATCTATTCTCACCTAGTTTAAAATACGATTTCATCATTAATTAAATTCTCAGGTGTTTTTTTTTTCCTGTTTCTGAGCTTTACATTCTGTTCAATTGACTAGTAGTGTTCTTGTATCCGTACTGGACTATTTTAACTTCTTTGTAATGTATGTTTTAATATCCTTCACAGGTCCATCCCAGGGTCCTGAGATGGAGTCCCGCATCAGGCTCTCTGCCTAGCAGGGAGCCTGCTTCCCACCTCACCACACCCCCTGCCACCCTGCCTACTTGTGATCTCTGTCAAATAAATAAATAAATAAATCTTTTTTTTTTTTTTTTTAATCCATTATGGGGACGCCTGGGTGGCTCAGTTGGTTAAGCGGCTGCCTTTGGCTCAGGTCATGATCCTAGCGTCCTGGGATCGAGTCCCACATCGGGCTCCTTGCTTAGCAGGGAGCCTGCTTCTCCCTCTGCCTCTGCCGGCCACTCTGTCTGCCTGTGCTCACTCCCGCTCTGACAAATAAATAAATAAAATCTTTAAAAAAAAATCCATTATGGGTCCATAGTCCCCTTTCTTAATCTTCTCTTTCAGTATTCTCTTGGAAGTATTTACCTCTACATTATTTGAGATGAATTTTTAATCACGATACCAAGTTAAAAAGAATTCACAGTGAGAATTTGTTTGTAATTAGGTTAAGAGAATTAACCTTAACAGAATCAATTTTCAATCTTCAGTCTATCTAGATAAATGTTATGTCTCTCAATTTACGTCTTAAGTCTTTCAATTTCAATATATCTAGATATACGTTATGTCTTTCATTATAAGTCTTAGGAGCTTCTGGGTAATCTTTTTCCTTATATAAGTCCTGCATACTTTTGTGCATACTTCTTAATATATTTATATCTGGACTCTTTCATTTTTCTACTGTGATGGTATATTTTTCCATTATAATTTGTAAATGGTTATTGTTTTGATATCTGTGTATTTATTTGGCAACAGAGTAAAGAACTTTAAGCTACAGTTTTGTTAACAGAAGTTGGCAGTTTCTGGCAGCTACTTAGGGAAGGCACAAATGGACGGTAAAGATTTCACCAGAAAGATCTAATATTAAAGAATGGTATGATGCAGTTGAAAAAAAAAATCAAGTAAAATGCAAACAAGATGGCTGTGTGGCTTATACATGCATGTGGGCTGTATACTGAGAGTCTACAGAAAATCCTTTTAATGTGGTGCTTGATCCAATAATTACAACGGGACTATACCTGATATTGTGGGTGAAGCAGACAGACCCGAATAGGAGCAGACCCATGACAACAGCTAATGCAAAACCAGCTAACCCCAACCTAGCCATATTCCTATTCATTTGCTATTCCTATTACATTTGCTAATGATTTTAAGAATTAACCAAAGTAGGGGCACCTTGGTGGCTCAGTGGGTTAAAGCCTCTGCCTTCGGCTCAGGTCATGATCCCAGCATCCTGGGATCTAGCCCCGCATCAGGCTCTCTACTCAGCAGGGAGCCTGCTTCCCCCTATCTCTCTGTCTCCCTTTGTGCCTACTTGTGATCTCTATCTGATAAATAAATAAAATCTTAAAAAAAAAAGAAAAAGAACTTGTGTTCAGAATATATGATCTCTTACACCACATAATAAGACAACCCAAAAGTGACGGTGAGGGTGCTCTGAATGGACGTTTCTCCAAAGAAAATATACACGTGGCCAATAAAACAGGAGAGGATATCACTAGTGTAGATAAACGTATGTTAATCCATGAGATATTATTTCATTCACACCAGAATGAACTTATCAAAAAGACTCTAAGAATATACTGTAGAAGATACAAAGAATGATGCATTTCATCAGGTCCATAAAAAGGTAAACAGAAACTTACCATATGACCCAGCAATTTCAACCCCAGAAGTCTATCTAGGAAAAATAAAAACATGCATCCACACAAAGACATGTATACAAACAGGGAGAAGGAAGGAAGGAGAGAGGAATAGGGAAGGATGAAAGAGAAGAGAAAAGGGAAAGAGAGGTAGGCAATTAAAAAAATGGGACAAAGAATCTGGTATACGGGGGTTCCTTCTATTATTCAAGAAACATTTCTGTAAGTTTGAAATTAGATCAAAATTTAAAACTACAAATACAAAAAGAGGAAAGATACTGTATAGCAAAGTCCCTCTATCAACTTCTTCAATGAAGACCATATACAGCTTAAAAGTTATTAGAAAACTGTACGTAATTTTAATAAAATCGCTTCAAGAATATAATCTGGTTGTAAAGCCAATACAATGAGCTCTAAAATAATTCTGTATTCAGTTAAATAAAGTCATCTGTAAATCCTGTAACAACATGTTCATATTCACAAAATCTGAATGAAAAGCAAACATGACTTTCCATAACCAGGAGGGTAATTCAAAGTTCACTTTGAAAGGACTGAGATTTGGGGTTAATCTTTGTTCTAATACCAAGCATAATTATATAGTTATTCAGATTTTGAAGTGACTCACTTTTTATTTAACAAAATATTTGCTGCTCTGAAATAAATTTCATTAGTAAGAATTATAACGTTTAAAAAAAAGACCATGAAAATGCAAGCTGCATTTCTAAAAGGTTGTAATCATTTAAATTCTTATTAAATCTGTACATTTACAATTCCCTCTTAGATAGACAAAAACAGAACTATTTTATATATGGACAATCTGGAGCATAATAATTGAGTGCATCTTAATGAAGTTTCCACTGACCTATATAGAAATATGCTTCACTTGAGCCAAATGGCAGCATTTCTTCATCACAGATAAATGGTTCTATCTAAAAACAAAGATAATCCTTCGATAATTTTACGTTGCCAAGTAAAGTACTTCCCAAGAGCTAAAGGCACAATTTTTATTCATCTAGTAGAGGAACCAA
This sequence comes from Taxidea taxus jeffersonii, assembly GCA_003697995.1. NCBI lineage: Eukaryota > Metazoa > Chordata > Mammalia > Carnivora > Mustelidae > Taxidea > Taxidea taxus. The sequence continues at coordinate 3,840 of RCUC01065619.1, forward strand.
CCATAAAATCATTACTTATTTTCAACTGAATAACTGATTAACATTTCTCAAACAAGCTGTTTCCAATCCTAATAGTTCTTTATTTTCTTTAACATATTTGTTATAGGTTGATAATTTGCCATAGGTGTCATGATGACAATAACCAGAATTAGATTAAATGTGACAAAAGAGACAAAGTGTTTCACACTCTTGAGTGATACCAAGGCAAGAATGGGAGAAAAGCATTGCAAAAGGAGACTACCAAAATGCTACTTATATATTCCTGCAGCAAAACCAGCAATGCATCCATTTTAAGAGTTATCATCTCACTTCCAATTTCTTTCCCTCAAGAACAATTTGAATCTCTTTGGCATCCAAAGTCTCATAGGTTAGTAAAGCTTCTGCTAGATTCTTATGCTCTTTTGCATGAGTCTTCAAGATATGTTTCGCTCGTTCATATGAGTCCTGAAATGAAAGAAAGCAGGTATGAAAGATGCAGAAAACGTAGTAGAAGCAAAAACATAAATAAGAAAAAAATAAGTATATGCCTTAAAAAGTGTGAACTATATTCATTTCTACTTATAAAAGATAAAAAAGCATGAAGCTTTTTTAAAAAAACTAACACAGAATGTAGTATTTGCCCCAGGGGTACAGCTCTGTGAATCATCAGGCTTACACATTTCACAGGGCTCACCATAGCACATACCCTCCCCAGTGTCCATAACCCAGCACCCCAACCCTACCCCCTCCTCCCCCCAGCAACCCTCTGTTTTGTGAGATTAAGAGTCTCTTAAGGCATGGAGCTTTTAAACACCCAGCATGGAGCCTATGTGACTGATTGATAGGTAAGGCAAGCATGGTTCTCAAGGATTAGTTTCATACTTGCAAACATTCTATTTTTAACCCAAAATCTATCACATGGATAAGTGAGGGCTACTTAGGCAGCTATACTTAAAGATATGTAAGTATATATTATACTTATCTGCTTTTTAAATAAGGTCTGCGAACAAAGAAATCTATTTCTCTATTCAATATACATGTTAAAAAGGAAAAAACAGGTTTGCTCCTTTTCCCTTGTGAGATTTCACCAGTTTATTCACTGTAAATGGCCAGAAAAGATCTACTTTTCTATTCTCTTATTCACTAACAACCTAACTGTCAGTCAGTGACAACTATACCACTGTCAAATGAGTTTACCAACACCAAGAAGCATACGCCATATAAAAATAACACAATTATTAAAAATAAACATTGTTAGACATTCTGAACAAAACTGTTATGGTCAAGTGAAATATCAAATTAAAGAGAACATATAAAGTATTATAAATATGTCATGGAATACTGAAACTAATAACCAAGGATGAATTAGTATTAACTTTAAAAACTCCATTGGAATGAAACCCTCACATTGTAACAAGTTAGACTATGAAAAGGTTTTTATATCTTTAAGTTTCATACACAATTGACCCTAAAATGTATACTAGCTAATCATCATTTTCCTTAATAACAATGTACGTGTGCCATCTAGTGGAAAGAGTACCTACCGCCCTCACAAGCTTAACATTTCAGAAAAGTATTAAGAGCAAAGAAAGAGTATTTCCAATGCTCTAATACTAGAAGAGATAATTTACTCAAAATAACATAAATAGTTAAAAAAAGAGAGAGAGAGAGAGAGAATGAAGATTCAGGGAAGGGAGAGAGAATTCCGCTTTTGAAATACCTTCTAAACCTTTCCATCATATAAACTTTTCATCAACTTAATGATGTTTAAAGCTTTTACTTCCTTGAGTTAATCAAAACCTGGCCCTCCTGGGGAGACTCCAAATCCCTCAACTGACAGCTACTGATTAACTCCTATCCCAGATATTTTAGGGTAAAGAGGTGAGACCTTTGCTCCCCTCACCGCTGACAGGCTATTACTTTACCACCCTCTTCTATAAAGCGTGATTCCTTTGAAGTTTACACCATCTGACTTCAACATCCATCATTCTGCCATCTACAACCCTAATTCCAGTTCTCATTCCCTAGACTTTCTGCCATTTAGCTCAGTCTTTTCCATTCCAAGACCTGCCTTCATGTACATCCAAATGGAATGCACATATCCAACCTCTGCACTAAGGATCAGACCCATGTATCCCTCCCCCCCTTGAAATCTTCACTAAAACACCTCAAATTCAGAGGCGTCTGGGTGGCTCAGTTGGTTAAGCGTCTGTCTTCAGCTCAGGTCATGATCCCAGAGTCCAGGAATTGAGCCCCACCTCAGGCTCCCTGCTCAACAGGGAGTCTGCTTCTCCCTCTGCCCCTCACCCACTCCACTTTATGCTCACGCTCTCTCGCTCTCTCTCAAATAAACAAATAAAACCTTAAAAAAAGGAAACACTTCAAATTCATTATGTATAAAACTCAGCTCATAATCTACACACTTCCCCCACTTTAGGCCATCATCAGTGTTTTCTCAGTCAACAGCACACACAACTAGAGGGCTGCACGAGGCAGAAATCGAGAACACAGCTTTGTTACTTAATTTAGCTGCTCTCTCACCCAAACATCAGGAAGGCATTTGATTCCATTAGATCAGGATCTCTTGAATGCATTCGTTTTTCTCAATTTCCCCTCTCACTGCCCTAATCCAAGTATCTGCTGTGCCTTAAGGAGATTCCACATTACCTACTAACTCATCTCACTGAATCGACGATCACATATTCTGTACTGGACCCTGCAATCAAAAAGACTTTTGTTTTCAAAGACCTTTATGCTTCTTTCTCAGCATATGTACACACCGAGGCACAAAGCAACTAATATTTGTTGAATAAAATATACGTCAGAGTGAAAAACTAATACTCAAATAATCAAATATCCCCCCCTATTCTAACAACACTATGGTTTTACAGCTGAAGTAGAATATTTAAAATTACTGATATTAACTGTTCCTAGCCTATGGCCAGAAAAAAATAAAGATTCAATCTATGACCAGAGGCTCCTAACTACATACTGAAATCATGGCTTCAATGGTGCACTCATTCTCTTGATTATATATAGTGACAGTTCTAAACAGGGGATAACCATTATCTTCTGGTAGCACCTAACTATTTAGGCACATTAATGACTAGACAGATGAATAAGCACAGAAAAACAGAATTATTACCCTTAGAAGGATTCTAATTTCTTGTTCAATAGCAGATTGAGTTTCTGGACTCAGTTTCCCAGTATCACTGTAGGTCATAACTCCAAGCTAAAACAAACAAAAAGAAAGAAATTGAACAGAAACATCCCAAACCATTAATAAAATGTTAACAGAGGAAGTACTATCCTATACTTAAGGAAACCTCATCAAGGGCAAGGAAGAAATTCAGTATAGAAATGTCATCATTCTTGGGGCACCTGGGTGGCTCAGTGGGTTAAGCCTCTGCCTTCGGCTCAGGTCATGATCTCAGGTTCCTGGGATCAAGCCCCGCATCCGGCTCTCTGCTCGGCAGGGAGCTTGCTTCCCCCCTCCCTCTCTGCCTGCCTCTCTGCTACTTGGGATCTCTGTCAAATAAATAAATAAAATCTTTAAAAAAATTTTTTTCACAATTCTTCTGAAAGCGTGAGACAAAACAGTATGAACAAGAGAGAACCTTTAAAATCCTAAGTATGGTTCTGAGTACCTTCTTAGAAAACCTTTGCAACTCTTCCAAATCCAGAATTCCACAATGTAGTATATTAGAAGTGCTCTGTGAAGTCACAGTGATAACGTAGGAGAGTGAAATACGTGGGAAGGGTAAAGTAAGCAAGCTCGGCAAACAGAAGTTTTAGATCATATGAACAGAAACAGAATATCTTATCATTTGCTTAACTCACAACATACTATTATTGTCCAAGTAGCCAGAATGGAAAGTGAATACTATATTTAAGTACTCAAAAAAAAAAAAGTTTAGTTTGGAATGAGCTCTAACAAATCTACTCGGAATGAGATGGGACAAGTAAATGTTACCAATTTATAACGAGAACCCTCTCTCATACGGTGCCTCGGGTAGCTCAGTGGGTTAAGAGACTGACTTCAGCTCTGGTCACGGTCCTGGAGTCCTAGGATCAAGTCCTGCACTGGGCTCCCTGCTCAGCTGGGAGTCTGCTTCTCCCTCTGACCATCCCCCCTCTCATGCTCGCTCTCGCCATAAAAGAATAAAGTCTTAAGAATAAAAAGAACCCTGTCTCATAAGGAGATACTTGGCAAATCATCATTTGATACATGAGGGAGGGGTAAAATTAGCTATTACCTTTTCACTCATTCCAAATTTGGTAACCATCCGCTTTGCAATTTTAGTTGCATTATCAAAATCACTGGAAGCACCTAAAATTTAAAAACATACATAGACTCAATTTTTAAAAATATTTTGAAATCAGCAAGCACAATCTGAACTAAAGCCATTCTTTACAGCCAACCTGTTGTGATATGGTCAGTTCCAAATATAAGCTCCTCAGCCACTCTTCCTCCCATACTAACATCCATCTGTGCAAGCAGCTGAGCTCTAGTTTCATTCCACCTGTCATTCTCAGGCAAGAGGGACACCTAGACAATTGAAAACAAAGAAAAACTCCAGACACAGGTGGAAATGCTTCTACTAATGATCAGAATTATCATTTGGCTCTTGCTATAATACTTAATGTCATGATGCTGACAGCTCAAAGACATTTAGTAGAGATGGTCTCAGGCGACTAATGACAAAACTGGCATTATACAAAGGAAGAAAAATTCTGTATAAAGCAAAAGTTCATTTTACATGTCATAGCTATATAATCCTACAATAGGATAATGCTGCAATAGGATGGACTTGTACCCAGGTGCCAAAAAAAAAGGTTTAAAATGTCTATCGTAAGAAAGGTAAGAAGGGGCGCCTGGGTGGCTCAGTGGGTTAAAGCCTCTGCCTTCAGCTCAGGTCATGATCCCAGGGTCCTGGGATAGACCCCATATCAGGCTCTCTGCTCAGCAGGGAGCCTGCTTCCTCCTCTCTCTCTCTGCCTGCTTCTCTGCCTACTTGTGATTTCCGTCTCTCAAATAAATAAATCTTAAAAAAAAAAGAAAGATAAGAAAATGAAACTTGTACTCAGTGAGAAAAATCTTAGACTATGGAACCACTAACCTAGTTTCTTTGTGGAGGGAAAAAAGCAATGACATATTTAAGAATGAGACTTTATTGTCAATCCAGACTTAAATTTCATCATGTAAATATATAATATTTGAACTATTGGTATTTATAAGCAGGTTAAGTTTCACGTGTATCTCTGATCTCACAATGGTTCAGAATGTTAAAGAAGAAAGCTATCAGCAAACTTAGAAATTAGTTGAATTTTCTTTTTAATTATTTTCCTCAACAGTTTCCTATATAAGCTTTTTGAGAGTGTTATTTGAAAGAAAAGAAAAAAAAACAAGATACTTACATGTCCAAGTGTTGGCCCTCTTGGCATGATTGTAGCTTTGTTGATAGGCATTGCGTCCTTAGTGTAATATGCAATAATAGCATGACCAGATTCATGGTATGCTGTGATGGTTTTGTTTTTATTGTCAATTTCCACGCTTCTACGTTCAGGCCCTAAGGATAAAAATTTATTGAATAAAATTATTCCGTTAGGAAGGCATACTTGCCTTTAAGTAATTCTTAGAGTGGCATGACTTAATATCGTTAATAAGTTATTTTAAACCAAAATAACTTGCCAAGTGACAACAAAATTGTAAGAGCTGTCCTCTGACTCCTTACTATCAACCAGGAAAGTTTAATTCTATTTCCAGAAAATAACTTTAAACAAGAAATGTCACAGCTAAATTGCTCTGAAGCCAATTCAAGATTTAAAATCAAATACTGAAAATTAGCAAAATTTTTCTTTAATCAGTACAATTGTTCTTTTATCAGCAATACTAGACAAGAGTAAACACAGGGCACCCCCTGCCCCCAAACAGTATAATCATATAAACTATATTTGTTCTGTAAGAGGCCCAATTGTGTGGCTACTTTTGAGTAAAAATTTTCTTGCTCCTGTACCTTTCTTTCTTATAACATTTTTCTCAAATTTATTCTCTAACATAATGAACAGTGTAAGACAGGGAAAAGAAAAAAGAGAAAACCTACCCATTAGAATTTTATCTTTGGAAAACTCTAGTTCCTTCATGGTAACCATTTCTTTTCCATCAACAGCTGCCTTTAATGCAGCCTGGTTCACAAGATTCTCCAACTCTGCTCCAGAAAAGCCAACAGTACCTCGAGCTATAATTTCTGGATCCACAGCTATGTAGATAAACACAGTATTAAAATTCCAAAACAACTCTTCACAAATGACTCATATTCCAAAAGGAAAAAGAAAACAGTTATCCTGAACTAGAACTTAAAATACTTGTATCACTGTAACTACAAAATAAACTTACTTTTTCTAAATGAAAACCAAAATTGCCATTAAATAGATCATTAAAATCCCACTGGGACACATCACAAAAGCTCTTAAATTTAAATAACTTTGTGAAAAATAAGGAAATGCAGAGTTGTGAGACATGATTTCTAAACCTTCAAATTATGTCCTAAACTGTTACTAGCCTAAGCACAACTGAGAATGTATACTCATAGGCAACATTTTGTTTTCTGAATTTCATCTTGAAATACTTTATATGTATTTAGTATTATATGTACATTTATAAAGCTCCCCTTATCAGAGGAAATATCTGGCTTTTTCTTACTTTAAAATTTTATTTATTTTTATTTGAGAGAGAGAGTGAGAGAAAGCATGAGAGGGAAGGTCAGAGGGAGAAGCAGACTCCGCATGGAGCTGGGAGCCCGATGTGTGACTCGATCCTGGGACTCCAGGTTCGTGACCTGAGCTGAAGGCAGTTGCTTAACCAATTGAGCCACCCAGGAGCCCCAACATACCAGGTTTTATAAATTGAATTCACCTATCCTTCAAAATACTACAGCTTAATTAAATAGCTGCATTTATTACTCAAGTGGGTCCATAATATTTTCATAGGTTTTGTTTTATAGTTTGCCTCTTCTGGGCCCAAAGTGATGATAGTTTATGTGCTTTTTCCACTATTTCGTATTTTACATTCATCTAAAAACACTTATATTTATCTTCAAGTATTAATCTGAACACTCAAGAAAAGATTCCTTTTTTAAAAAAGGAAATTTTTTAAATTTTAAAATAATTAAATTCACTAAATTTATTATTTTAATTATGTTTAATATATTTATATTTAATTATAATTCATTTATAATAATTTTATTTATAATAATTTTATATCTAATCCTTTTAAATCTATTATTTATTTAATATTAATTAGATTTATTTTTAAATTTAAAATTTTTTAAATTTTTTTTGAGAGAGCGAGCAAGAGAGAACACATGAGCAGGACCAGAGGGACAGGGAGAAACAGACTCCTTTGCTGAGCAGGAAGCCTGATGGCGGGGCTTAGTCCCAGGACCCTCACAACCTGAGCCAAAGGCAACCACTCAACCAAATAGGCCACCCAGGAGCCCCAAGAAAACATTCTATAGCATCGGGATTCAAATGACAGAATGTCCTACATATGTAATTATCAAGAAATGAACTTTTAAAAAAGCAAATACAAATGCAGAGAAAAGAGGACATAGAAAAAACTGGACTTCTGAGACATTTATCAAGTAAGGACCACAAATAGGGCGGGATGAAATATTACCATTACATAGAGATACTAATAAAGTTTGTTACTAGAATTAGACTTACACTGATCAAACTTTATTTTATTGAGATACCATTTCAAAATTTCTGTTCGACCTTTTACATCTGGTCTTGGAACTGTAACTTGCATGTCAAAACGACCCGGACGTATTAAGGCACTAAAGGGAGAATATGAGAAGAAAATATAAATTAATTATCTGAGTACTGAAGGTCAAATTAAATAGGACTGACACTTTGAAGACAAGATGGAAAGATAATGGCAACCAGAAGTTGGATGGAGTTTTGTTTCTTATTTTAATTCCAGGACAGCTAACATACAGTGCTATGTTAGTTTCAGGTGTACCATACAGGTGACTCAGTCACCATTCAGGTGACTCAACAATCCACACAGTCACCCGCTGCTCATCCCAAGGGCCCTCCTTAATCCCCATCACCTGTTCCACCCTAGACTGGAATTCTGAATATAAATATTCAGAGAACTCCTTGTAAAACATGGCTCAAGTAACAGTTTCAATAACCAGAAGGCAGAACAAAGGCTGATAGAGATAGATAGTACGCAACCCTCATAAACAAAAACATGCAAGCTAGTCACTCAAGGAACAATAATTCTACAGCAGTAGAGCTACACTGTGATAGCCTCCTATCACAACTGCTATAAGTATAGAATGTTAAAGCACAGAATTAGGCAAAGATTAAAAAAGAACTATTAGATCAAATTAAAATATGAGTAACTTCCCTGATAAAATCAAAAATTTTAAACTGCAATAAATTTTATTTTAAAAATGCTCTCCACCACCCCCAGACTTTTGTGATATAATGTTGCCAGAAGATTTTTTTAACAACTTTACTGAAATTAAATTCACACATCACAGAATTCAAAGTAGATAATCCTTGTGCGATTACCAACAATCTAACTTAAGAATAGTTTTATTCCCCCGTTCCAAAAGAAACCCCATAGCCACCAACAGTCACTCTCCATTCTTCCCTCCTTCTGGCAGCCACTAATCTACTTTCTGTTGCCACCGATTTGCTTATTCTGGACATTTCACATAAGCAGAATCATATATGATGTTTGGTGATGGGCTTCCTTCTCTTTTAAAGTTCATCCACATTTCAGTACATATTGGTACTTGTCAAAAAAAAGTCTTTTAATACGTACTTATCTAATGCCTCTGGGAAGTTTGTGGCTCCTATTATGATAACTCCTTCATTGGGTTTAAAGCTAGTAAAAAAGAAGAAAAGTAACATTTCACTGAAAATTAAAACAATACCCTACACAAAACTATCATTAAATTTAGTAACAGTAAAGAAAAGGGACTGATCCTTTATATAGCCAACGTGATAAGACATCTCTATCATTTTTTTTTAAGATTTTATTTATTTATTTGACAGAGAGAGAGGGAGAGAGAGCAAGCAGTACAGGCAGAGGCAGAGGGAGAAGCAGGCTCCCCGCCGAGCAAGGAGCCCGATGTGGGACTCGATCCCAGGACGCTGGGATCATGACGTGAGCCAAAGGCAGTGGCTTAACCAACTGAGCCACCCAGATGTCCCTCTATCATTTTTTAAAAAGAACAAATGTTACTAGGCCAGTACACTTTAATAAAACTACTAACAATAAATCACAAAGTCGTCTATGATTACATGCATTCACGGTATTTGTTCTACTTAGGAAGACACAACCTGACAGAAAAGACTAGGGAATCTGACTAATTTGTGAAAAATTATTCTCAAGCTTATCAATTCAAATTATTTACTCCTAGACTTCCCGTTTGGTTCCAAAAGGTCATACATGGTTTTAAGAAGTCCTTCCTTCTTCCAAAGCAACCCCACCTCTTGCTCTTTATAGTTTAAAAACTGATGCAGACTTTTATTTTATTTTTTTAGAGGTTTTTTTCTTTTAAGATATTATTTATTTATTTGACAGAGAGAGAGATCACAAGTAGGCAGAGAGGCGGGCAGAGAGAGAGAGGGAAGCAGGCTCCCCGCTGAGCAGAGAGCCCGATGCAGGGCTTGATCCCAGGACCCTGAGATCATGACCTGAGCCCAAGGCAGAGGCTTTAACCCACTCAGCCACCCAGGTGCCACTAATGCAAATTTTTAATCTACCACAACACTAAAATGGAGTCACAAACTGTGTAGGAACCAGCAAACACTCTTTATGTCTCCAAACAGACTAGTATTCTCAACAGGAACCATCACTTTCCTGTCATGCTACAATTAATGAAAAAAGGTATAGAGATCACCAGTTAAGAAGAGCTGATACCGGGGGAGGAGTCAAGATGGCGGAGAAGTAGCAGCTGAGACGACATCAGCCAGCAGGAGATCAGCTAGATAGCCTATCAAACCATTCCGAACACCTACGAATCCAACAGGAGATCGAAGAGAAGAAAAACAACAATTCTAGGAACAGAAAATTGACCACTTTCTGAAAGGTAGGACCAGCGGAGAAGTGAATCCAACGCGACGGGAAGATAGACCCCAGGGGGAGGGGCCGGCTCCCGGCAAGCAGCGGAACAACGGAGCACAAAATCAGGACTTTTAAAAGTCTGCTCCACGGAGGGACATCGCTCCAGAGGCTAAACTGGGGTGAAGACCTCACGGGGACAACGTGGACTCAGGTCCCGCGGGGTCACAGAAGGATCAGGGGTGTCTGAGTGTCGCAGAGCTCACAGGTATTAGAGCGGGGAAGCCGGCTGCGGAGACAGAGCCGAGGTTTCCTAGTGGTCTGTGACACGGACCGGTGCTCTGTGCGAGGGGTCCCCACAAGATCCGGGGAGACTCTGACCCGGGAGAGCTCAGGGATCTACGGGGTTCGGAGACTCCAGGTGGGACTCTGCCAGAGACAGAGACGCTTGGTCACAGGCTGGGCGAGATCAGAGCTCCCAGAAGCCAGTAAGACGGGACTGAGGACGCACGATTTTCTCTGAGCGCGGTCTCCGGGCACAAACGTGGGCTGGGGAGTTCGGAGGGATTAAACGCTTTTCTATGAAGGCGCACTGAAGACTGGGGCCCCTAGCTCTCCGCTCCTCTGAACCGGAGACTGGGAGGCCGCCATTGTCATTCCCGTCCTACGGAACTCTACGGAAAGCGTTCAGGGAACAAAAGCTCCCGAAAGCAAACCTGAGAGGATTACTTAGCCCAGCCCCTGGTAAGGACGGTGCAACTCCGCCTGGGGCATAGACACCTGAGAATCACTACAACAGGCCCCTCCCCCAGAAGATCAAAGAAATACAGCCAAGACCAAGTTCACTTAACAAGGTGAACAGCGGATTCTTATCTGGACAAAATGACAAGGCGGAAAAACTCACCACAAAAAAAAGAGCTGGAGACAGGACCGAAGGCTAGGGACCTAATCAATACGGACATTGGTAATATGTCAGATCTGGAATTCAGGATGACGATTCTCAAGGTTCTAGCTGGGCTCGAAAAAGGCATGGAAGATATTAGAGAAACCCTGTCAGGCGAAATAAAAACCCTTTCTGGAGAAATAAAAGAACTAAAGTCTAATCAAGTTGAAATAAAAAAAGCTATTAATGAGGTGCAATCAAAAATGGAGGCTCTTACTGCTAGGATAAATGAGGCAGAAGACAGAATTAGTGATATAGAAGACCAATGACAGAGAATAAAGAAGCTGACCAAAAGAGAGACAAACAACTACTGGACCACGAGGGGAGAATTCGAGAGATAAGTGATGCCATAAGACGAAACAACATTAGAATAATTGGGATTCCAGAAGAAGAAGAAAGAGAAATAGGAGCAGAAGGTATACTGGAGAGGATTATTGTAGAGAATTTCCCTAATATAGCAAGGGGAACAAGCATCAAAATCCAGGAGGCGCAGAGAACCTCTCAAAATCAGTAGGAACCGACCCACACCCCGCCATCTAATAGTAAAATTTACAAGACTTAGCAACAAAGAGAAAATCCTGAAAGCAGCACGGGACAAGAAGTCTGTAACGTACAATGGTAAAAATATTAGATTGGCAGCAGATTTATCCACAGAGACCTGGCAGGCCAGAAAGAACTGGCATGATATATTCAGAGCACTAAATGAGAAAAACATGCAGCCAAGAATACTTTATCCAGCTAGGTTATCATTGAAAATACAAGGAGAAATAAAAAGCTTCCAGGACAAACAAAAACTGAAAGAGTTTGTAAACACCAAACCAGCTCTACAGGAAATATTGAAAGGGGTCCTCTAAGCAAAGAGAGACCCTAAAAGTATTACCACAAAGGAACAGAGACATTATACAGTAACAATCACCATACAGGCAATACAATGGCACTAAATTCATATCTCTCAATAGTTACCCTGAATGTAAATGGGCTAAATGCCCCAATCAAAAGACACAGGGTTTCAGAATGGATAAAAAAACAAAACCCATCCATATGCTGCCTACAAGAAACTCATCTTAGACCTGAAGACACCTCCAGATTGAAAGTGAGGGGGTGGAAAACAATTTACCATGCTAATGGACATCAGAAGAAAGCTGGGGTGGCAATCCTTATATCAGATCAATTAGATTTTAAGCCAAAGACTATAATAAGAGATGAGGAAGGACACTTCATCATACTCAAAGGGTCTGTCAACAAGAAGATCTAACAATTTTAAATATCTATGCCCCTAACATGGGAGCAGCCAACTATATAAACCAATTAATAACAAAATCAAAGAAACACATTGACAAGAATACAATAATAGTTGGAGACTTTAACACACCCCTCACTGAAATTGACAGATCATCGAAGCAAAAGATCAATAAGGAAATAAAGGTCTTAAATGACACACTGGACCAGATGGACATCACAGATATATTCAGAACATTCTACCCCAAAGCAACAGAATACACGTTCTTCTCTAGTGCCCATGGAACATTCTCCAGAATAGATCACATCCTGGGTCATAAATCAGGTCTCAACAGGTATCAAAAGATTGGGATCATTCCCTGCGTATTTACAGACCACAATGCTCTGAAGCTAGAACTCAATCACAAGAGGAAATATGGAAAGAGCACAAATACATGGAAACTCAACAGCATCCTTCTAAAAAATGAATGGGTCAACCAGAAAATTAAAGAAGAATTGAAAAAAACCATGGAAACAAATGATAATGAAAACACAACGATCCAAAATCTGTGGGACACAACAAAGGCAGTCCTGAGAGGAAAATATATAGCGATACAAGCCTATCTCAAGAAACAGGAAAGGTCTCAAATACACAACCTAACCCTATACCTTAAGGAACTCGAGAGAGAACAACAAAGAAAGCCTAAACCCAGCAGGATAAGAGAAATAATAAAGATCAAAGCAGAAATCACTGAAATAGAAACCAAAAAAACAATAGAACAAATCAATGAAACTAGGAGCTGGTTCTTTGAAAGAATTAATAAGATTGATAAACCCCTGGCCAGACTTATCCAAAAGAAAAGAGAAAGGACCCAAATAAATAAAATCATGAATGAAAGAGGAGAGATCACAACCAACACCAAAGAAATACAAACAATCATAAGAACATATTATGAACAACTCTATGCCAACAAATTCGACAATCTGGAAGAAATGGATGCTTTCCTAGAGACATATAAACTGCCAAAACTGAACCAGGAAGAGATAGAAAACCTGAATAGGCCCATAACCAGTAAGGAGATTGAAACAGTCATCAAAAATCTCCAAACAAACAA
>RCUC01065621.1:0-17279 GCA_003697995.1 Taxidea taxus jeffersonii
AAAAAGTGTTCTTTCCCCATCTGTTGAAATGGTATCTGGAGCAGAAATTCTCAAATTTAAGACACATTAAAATCCCCAAGATTTGCTATAATATTGATGACTAACTTCGGATTCTGTATGTCTAAAGTGGTGCCAGAGAACTTGTATTTCTGACAAGTTCCCAGATGATATCTGATGGGGAGAACAAAGGTAACAGAAACACAGAAAAGAAGTTAAACTTCCTTCCAACTTACAGCCCATTGAGAAGTACTTGAGAGACAGGCAGAAGCATAGCTGCTTTGATGTTAATACTTTGCTAGTGGTGAAAGACAACCTTAGTTTAACATCAGCCTGACCTCCAGGATCCTGTAAGTCACCTTTAACTCAAAAATTCCTTTGGAAACTTCCTTTATCTCTATCCACCCCCACCAAGATATATGTTAGCAGTCATCCTCCAAGAATATTGCTCACTGATACATATCTAAAGGGTCTCATGACTAAGGTTTTACTGGACAGTATAGTAAATGACCTTTTCCTAACAACAGCTAGCCTCTCTAGGTCTTTGGAAGGAAGCCTTGCTCCTGTGCTTTAATAAAACCATCTTTTTCCACCAAGACATCTCAAGAATTCTTTGACTGTTTGCTGCCAAACCCTAACATTTTCACATCAGTATTATTGATGCTGGCCCTATAACTCACTTTGGGAAGTAGAGGCAATCACCATTTCTTAGATCCCACAAGTGTCTCAGCACTTTGAGAAGTAAATATAAAACAAAACACAAGTGGAGGAGGAGGAGGACTAAACAGAAGCTGAATTAGATGATGAAGTTTAGGTAGGAATATTCTATAATAAAAGTGTCTGTTGTAGAAAAAACTAAAATGATGATTTAATCAACTTGAGAAAGGGTCAGCCTGGGGAAGAGAAAAGGATTCTTAATAGTACCCTCAAAAGTATAGCGGAAGTAGGTTTTGGTCTTCTGCTTCAGTTTATCCATTTTCCCTCTACATTTACCATTGTTGCCTCAGGCCTTATGACACAGTTTGACCATCTTACTGCGTCTCTGCTTTGGCTCTCAGTTTTATACCTACAATCAGACCTCTCCATGCTGCTCAGCTATAGCACTATTACACTACCTGTCTGTCATTGACACCTGAATGTCTGAGAAATTCTTCAACCTAAATGTTTCTCCTCTCCAAATAAGATAATTCTCCATCTCAGTAGTGGCACTGACATCCACCCAGTAGCTCTTATTGAAACCTGGGATTTTCATGAATGTTTTTGTCCCTCTTATCGAAATCCGGCCTGTCCCACCTCCCATTTATAAATTTCTCACTTATTTACTCGTTCTCCACTGGCACTACCATATCTCAGGCCACTAATTTCTTTCATCCAAACTATTAGGGAGCTTCTAACCAGTATCCTGCAATCCACTCTTGCCCCCATCTACCATATACATAGAATCCATTCTCCACAAACACATTCCAGTGATGTCTATGCTGTCCACATTAGTCTTCCTTTCAGTTGCCAAATGTACCCTGCGGCCTCTGGGTCTATGGATTTGCTACTCCATTTGCCTGAAAGGCTCTGGCCTCCTTCTATCATGTCACTTCATATACAGCTATTGAAAAATTGTTGACCCTAGGAGATAGGTACATAGAGGTTTAATATATTATTCCTTCTACTTTTCAAACCTTTGAAAATAATTTTTAAAATTTTAAGCTGAGATTTTTAAAAACCAAAAAAAAAAAAAAAACTCAGAAATTGATCTTAGTTTCTCTGAACTCCCAAAGCTGAGCCTCCCTGTGCATTTCTACACACCCTACACTCCTTTGAAGCTGTTATAATAATCACAATCTAAATCATAATTATCATCCGGGTCCACCTCTGCACTATAAGGTAGTACCATTTCTGTCTTCTTGACTTTTATACACCCAGCACTCAGCACAATGTCTTCCACATACAAAGCACTCAAATATTTGCTTGAATGAATGAATAAACTAATAATTATTAAATAATTATTTCTAATAATTTGCTCAAGGTATCACAACTACAAAGTGTTTAGGATTAGAACTCATGTGTGACACCAAGGTCCATGTTTTCTCCATTCTACTATTCATAATTAGTATAATTATGAGGAATTTTCAATTGAACAGAGAGGCTCAGCAAAAGTGAATTATCCACAAGATAAGTTGTGCTGGATGCGTTTTTGAATATTCTCCACTCTTGTCAACAAATATTCAATACCAAAACATAAAAACAAGTGGGAAGGGGTGCCTGGGTGGCTCAGTGGGTTAAAAAGCCTCTGCCTTCGGCTCAGGTCATGAGGGTCCTGGGATAAAGCCCTGCATCAGCCTCTCTGCTCAACAGGGAGCCTGCTTCCTCCTCTCTCTCTCTCTCTCTCTCTCTCTCTGCCTGCCTCTCTGCCTACTTGTGATCTCTGTCAAATAAATAAATAAAGTCTTTTTTTTAGATTTTATTTATTTATTAGACAGGCAGAGATCACAAGTAGGCAGAGAGGCAGGCAGAGAGAGATAGGAGGAAGCAGGCTCACTGCTGAGCAGAGAACCCAATGCGGGGCTCGATCCCGGGATCCTGAGATCATGACCTGAGCTGAAGGCAGAGGCTTAACCCTCTGAGCCACCCAGGTGCCCCTAAATAAATAAAGTCTTAAAAAAATGTCCTGTTGGATCTATTGGTTAGTATTTTGTTGAGAATTTTGGCATCCATGTTCAACAGGTAATTTGGTCTGTAATTCTCCTTTTTGGTAGGGTCTTTGTCTGGTTTGGGGATCAAGGTATTGCTAGCCTCATAGAAAGAGTTTGGAAGTTTTCCTTCCATTTCAAGTTTTCCTTCCATTTCTATTTTTTGAAGCAGCTTTGGAAGAATAGGTATTAATTCTATTTTAAATGTTTGGAAGAATCCCCCTAGGAAGCCATCTGGCCCTGGGCTCTTGTTTGTTGGGAGATTTTCTTTATACTTTTTTTATCTTTATATAAACATATAATGTAACCCCACCACCCTCTCCCAACACCCCTCCCCCCCACACCCCTCATTTTGTTTTATGACATTAAGAGTCTCTTTTGGTTTGTCTCCCTCCCAATCCCATCTTGTTTCATTTTTTCTTTTCCTACCCCTTGGCCCCCACCCCAGTTGCATCTCTACTTCCTCTTATCAGGGATACCATATGATAGTTGTCTTTCTCCCATTGACTTATTTTGCTAGGCATAATACCCTCTAGTTCCATCCATGTTGTCACAAATGGCAAGATTTCATTTCTTTTGATGGCTGCATAGTATTCCATTGTGTATATATACACCACATCTTCTTTATCCATTCATCTGTTGATGGACATCTAGGTTCTTTCCATAACTTGGATGTTGTGGACATTGCTGCTATAAACATTCCGGTGCATGCGCCCCTTCAGATCACTAGGTTTATATCTTTAGGGTAAATACCCAGTAGTGCAATTGCTGGGTCATAAGGTAGCTCTATTTTCAACTTCTTGAGGAACCTCCATGCTGTTTTCCAGAGTGGTTGCACCAGCTTGCATTCCCACCAACAGTGTAGGAGGGTTCCTCTTTCTCTGCATCCTCACCAGCATCTGTCATTTTCTGACTTGTTAATTTTAGCCATTCTGACTGGTATGAGGTGGAATCTCATGGTGGTTTTGATTTGTTTTTCCCTGATGCCCAGTGATGTGGAGCACTTTTTCATGTGTCTGTTGGCCATCTGGATGTCTTCTTTGCAGAAATGTCTGTTCATGTCCTCTGCCCATTTCTTGATTGGATTATTTGTTCTTTGGGTGTTGAGTTTGCTAAGCTCTTTATAGATTTTGGATACTAGCCCTTTATCTGATATGTCATTTGCAAATATCTTCTCCCATTCTGTCATTTGTCTTTTGGTTTTGTTGACTGTTTCCTTTGCTGTGCAAAAGATTTTGATCTTGATGAAGTCCCAATAGTTCATTTTTTCCCTTGCTTCCCTTGCCTTTGGCATTGTTCCTAGGAAGAAGTTGCTGCGGCTGAGGTCGAAGAGGTTGCTGCCTGTGTGCTCCTCAAGGATTTGGATGGATTCCTTTCTCACGTTGAGGTCTTTCATCCATTTTGAGTCTATTTTCATGTGTGGTGTAAGGAAATGGTCCAATTTCATTTTTCTGCATGCAGCTGTCCAATTTTCCCAACACCATTTGTTGAATTGTTGAAGAGGCTGTCTTTTTTCCATTGGATATTCTTTCCTGCTTTGTCGAAGAATAGTTGACCATAGAGTTGAGGGTCTATTTCTGGGCTCGCTATTCTGTTCCATTGATCTATGTGTCTGTTTTTGTGCCAGTACCATACTGTCTTGATGATGACAGCTTTGTAACAGAGCTTGAAGTCTGGAATTGTGATGCCACCAACTTTGGCTTTCTTTTTTAATATTCCTCTGGCTATTCGAGGTCCATATAATTTTTAGGTACCATATAAATTTTAGGATTATTTGACCATTTCTTTGAAAAAAAAATGGATGGGATTTTGATAGGGATTGCATTAAATGTGTAGATCTGTTTAGGTAACATAGACATTTTCACGATATTTGTTCTTCCAATCCACGAGCACAGAACATTTTTTCCATTTCATTGTGTCTTACTCAATTTCTTTCATGAGTATTTTATAGTTTTCAGAGTATAGATTCTTTGTCTCATTAGTTAGGTTTATTCCTAGGTATCTTATACTTTTGAGTGCAATTGTAAATGCGATTGACTCCATAATTTCTCTTTCCTCTGTCCTGTTGTTGGTGTAAAGAAATGCAACTGATTTCTGTGCATTGATTTTATATCCTGACACTTTACTGAATTCCTGTAAGGAAAAGCAGTAAGTTCTAGCAGGTTTGGAGTGGAGTCTTTCGGGTTTTGCACAAATAGTATCATATTATCTGCAAAGAGTGATAGTTTGGCTTCTTCTTTGCTGATTTGGATGCCTTTAATTTCTTTTGGTTGTCTGATTGCTGAGGCTAGGAATTCTAGTGTTATGTTGAATAGCAGTGGTGATAATGTATATCCCTGCCGTGTTCCTGATCATAGCAGAAAAGCTCTCAGTTTTTCTCCATTGAGAATGATAATTGCTGTGGGTTTTTCATAGATGGCTTTGATAATATTGAGGTATGTGCCTTCTATCCCTACACTTTGAAGAGTTTTGATCAGGAAGGGATGTTGTACTTTGTCAAATGCTTTTTCAGCATCTATTGAGAGTATTATATGGTTCTTGTTCTTTCTTTTATTAATGTATTGTATCACATTGATTGATTTGCGGATGTTGAACCAACCCTGCTGCCCTGGAATAAATCCCACTTGGTGGTGGTGAATAATCCTTTTAATGTACTGTTGGATCCTATTGGCTAGGATTTTGGTGAGAATTTTCGCATCTGTGTTCATCAAGGATATTGGTCTGTAATTCTCTTTTTTTGATGGGATCCTTGTCTGGTTTGGGGATCAAGGTGATGCTGGCCTCATAAAATGAGTTTGGAAGTTTTCCTTCCATTTCTATTTTTTGGAACAGTTTCAGGAGAATAGGAATTAATTCTTCTTTAAATGTTTGGTAGAATTCCCCTGGGAAGCCATCTGGCTCTGGGCTTTTGTTTGTTTGGAGATTTTTGATGACTGTTTCAATCTCCTTACTGGTTATGGGCCTATTCAGGTTTTCTATTTCTTTCTGGTTCAGTTTTGGCAGTTTATATGTCTCTAGGAAAGCATCCATTTCTTCCAGATTGTCAAATTTGTTGGCATAGAGTTCCTCATAATATGTTCTTATGATTGTTTGTATTTCTTTGGTGTTGGTTGTGATCTCTCCTCTTTCATTCATGATTTTATTTATTTGGGTCCTTTCTCTTTTCTTTTTGATAAGTCTGGCCAGGGGTTTATCAATCTCATTAATTCTTTCAAAGAACCAGCTCCTAGTTTCATTGATTTGTTCTATTGTTTTCTTGGTTTCTATTTCATTTATTTCTACTTTGATCTTTATTATTTCTCTTCTCCTGCTGGGTTTAGGCTTTCTTTGTTGTTCTTTCTCTAGCTCCTTTAGGTGTAGGGTTAGGTTGTGTACTTGAGACCTTGTTTCTTGAGAAAGGCTTGTATTACTATATACTTTCCTCTTAGAACTGCCTTTGTGGTGTTCCAAAGATTTTGAACACTTGTGTTTTCATTTTCATTTGTTTCCATGAATTTTTTTATTTCTTTAATATCCTGGTTGACCCATTCATTCTTTAGTAGGATGATGTTGAGTCTCCATGTATTTGGGTTCTTTCCAAATTTCCTCTTGTGATTCAGTTCTAGCTTCAGAGCATTGTGGTCTGAAAATATGCAGGGAATGATCCCAATCTATTGATACCAGTTGAGACCTGATTTGTGACCCAGGATGTGATCTATTCTGGAGAATGTTCCCTGGGCACTAGAGAAGAATGTGTATTCTGTTGCTTTGGAATGGAATGTTCTGAATACATCTGGTCCAGTGTGCTGCATATTTTTCTCATTTAGCACCCTGAGTATATCATGCTAGTCCTTTCTGACCTGCCCAGTCTCTGTGGATAGGTCTGATGCCAGTCTAATGCTTCTACCCTTCTGGGTTACCAACCTCTTGTCCTGAGCTGCTTTCAGAATTTTCCCTTTGTCTCTGATATTTCTTAAGTTTCACTATTATATTTTGGGATATTGACTTATTTTTATTGATACTGACGGTTGTTCTCTGTACCTCCTGGAACTTGATGCCTGTTTCTGTCCCCAAATTAGGGAAGTTCTCTGCTATAATTTGCTCCAATACACCTTCTGCCCCTCTCTGCCTCTTCTTTCCTCTTCTACTGGGATCCCAATATTCTAATAATGTTTCACTTTATGGTATCACTTATCTCTCAAATTCTCCCCCATGGTCCAGTAGTTGTTCATCTCTCTTTTTAACAGCTTCTTTGTTCTCTATCATTTGGTCTTCTATATCAATAATACTCTCTTCTGCCTCATTCATCCTAGTAGTTAGAGCCTCCATTTTTTAATTGTATCTCATTAATAGCCTTTTAAAATTTCAATTTCATTGAATTTTAGTTCTTTTATTTCTCCAGAGAGGGATTATCTAGTGTCTTCTATGCTTTTTTCCAAGCCCAGCTAGTATCTTTATAATTGTTATTCTGAACTCTAGTTCCAAAATCTGATATATGCCCATACTGATTAGGTCCCTGACAGTAAGTACTGCCTCTTGTTCTCTTTTTTTGAGGTGAGTTTTTCTGACTTGTCATTCTGTCCAGAGAAGAATAAATGAAGGAAAGAACAAAATACTACAATGGCAACAATGGTGCAAGGGAAATGTACACTAAACAAATCAGACAAGATCCAAAACTACAGAAAAGTAACAGAGAGAAAGAAAGAGAGAGAGAGAGAGAGAATATAATCAGACAAGTGAGCAGAATAGAACAATACACTGGATTATGTGTGTGAGTTGGACTTTTTTTTAGAAAACTAGATTGCAAAATTGTGAAGAAGAAAAACACGTAAAAATAAAGTTAAATACAATGAAAGGATAGAATGTAAGTGTAAAAGTGGAAATTAAAAGACAAGAAAGAATGAAAGAGAAGAGAACACCACAAACAACAAAAAAGGAAGGGATATAAACATACAGGTGAACAGAACAGAGCAATACATTATTTCCTGAGTGTATTTTGGTCAGTTTGTTAGAAGAAACTACACCTCAAAATTGTAAAGAAAGAAAAACATATCACAAAAATGAAATTAAATGTATTGAAAGCATGGAATATAACTGTAATGATGGAAATTTGCACCCCAATGTCCATAGCAGCAATGTCCACAATAGCCAAACTGTGGAATGAGCCGAGATATCCTCCAACAGATGAATGGATAAAGTAGATGTGGTTTTTATATACAATGGAATATTACTCAGCCATCAGAAAGGATGAATACCTACCATTTGCCTCCACATGGATGGAACTGGAGGGGATTGTTCTAAGTGAAATAAGTCAATTAGAGAATGGTAATTATCATATCATTTCACTTATATGTGGGATATAAGGAGTTGTGCAGAGGACTATAGCAGAAAGGAGGGAAAACTGAATGGGAAGAAATCAGAGAGGGAGACAAATCATGACTGGACTCTAGGAAACAAACTGAGGGTTGCAGAGGAGAGGAAGGTAGGAGGATGGGACACCAGGTGATGGGTATTAAGGAGAGCACATGATGTGTGGAGCACTGGATGTTATATACAATTAATGAATCATTGAACATTATATCACAAACTAATGATGTACTATACCTTGGCTAATTGAATTTAAATTAAAAGACAAAAACAAAAAAAAGGAAGAAGACAAGGGAAAAAAAGAAAAACAATGACAAAAAATGGAATATGACCAGACAGGTGAACAGAACAAAGTCATTCACTAGATTTTGGATGTACTTTGATCTGTTAGAAGAAACTGCAACCCAAAATTGTAAAGAAAGAAAAACTTACATGTGTACACAAAAATAAGGTCAAATACAAGGAAGGGATAGAGTGTAACTATAAAAGTGAAAATTTAAAAAGAATTTTAAAAGGAGTTGATAGGGGTGCCTGGGTGGCTCAGTGGGTTAAAGCCTCTGCCTTCAGCTCAGGTCATGATCTCAGGGTCCTGGGATCAAGCCCCACATCGGGCTCTCTGCTTGGCAGGGAGCCTGCTTCCTCCTCTCTTTCTGCCTGCCTCTCTGCCTACTTGTGATCTCTGTCTGTCAAATAAATAAATAAAATCTTAAAAAAGAAAGAGTTGATAAAACAAGAGGAAAGAGGTCTATTTTCTTTTATTTTCCTGAGGTGTTGTGAGGCTAATACAGAGAGCCTTTATGTTTTGAAAGTCCGGGAGAGCCCCCAGGGACCCTGATTCTGCTCTCACCAGTCCTGTCTTGGGGCCTTTCACTTTTTCCTCCCCCTACCAACACCTGTTACTCTCACCTCTGGATGATAATGAATAAAAATCCACTGGGCCCATTGATCCTGAATCAATGCTCCCTTCTTACCTGCTTGAAGGCAGGGTGCTTAAACACCAGATATTTCAGTGTCGGACACTTTGTGTCTTCCTGAAGGTCATGTCTGAGACTAATTATAAAAGTGAATTCTGCCCCATCCTAGCATATGTATCCCCTACTGACATAAGGAGTGCCAAGAAGGCTCTACTAGGGAGGGTCAGTTACCCCCAGGGGCCAGGGTGTTTGGCTACAGATCCATCAGGTTTTGACCCTAGGTGTCCATGGCTGGGCCCAAGATATGAGATTTGGATGAGATCTCTCAAGATTTGGACTGAGATCACCTGAGATTGGTTGAAATCTCATGAGATTTGGACTGAGATCTCAGAAGATTTTCCCCAAGATCATAGTGATGTCTGGCAAAAGAAAGAGTGATCTTTTCTTTTTCTTTTTCTGAGTGGTTTTGCCATTAATACAGACAGCCTTAATGTTTTCAATGCCTGGGAAAGCCTTTGTGCTCACTTGTCTTGCTTATGGGGCACATTATCTCTTCCTTCTCCTCCTGCCCTCTTCATTCTGCCATTCGGGTGTAGTGTGAATAAGTGTTCACCAGGCCCACTCACTCTGAATTCAATGTTCCCTTATTACCTCCACTTCCATCCAGAATATGGCAATATCAGGGATTTAGGTGTGAAACAGCTTATTTCGTCCTTCATGTCCATTTCTGGCATGTGCAATTGCTACCTACCTAAGGAGCACAAAGCAGGCTCTGCTGAGGAGTGCATGGTCCATCTAAGGGCCTGAGAGCTTTGGCCAGAAACCTCATTAGTTTTGACCCTAGACCTTGCTGGTTGGCCTGAGGTCTCACAGGGCTTGAATGACGTCTCAGGAAATTTAGACTGAGATCACGTGAGATTTGGCCCCACATCATGTGAGATCTGGCAAAGCCAGGAGCAGTCTTCTTCCTGCAATTGGAAAATCTCACACAGTCTGTCCTGAAAGGTCGAATGCTTAGGATAGTGTCCAGGGAATCTTCCTGTGTGTTTAGATGAGCCAGCTCTCAGTCTCCTTGACTTTTCCTGTAACTAAAACCCTCCCATGTCTCTCCCTTCTTACATAATAAATAATAAAGTAATATAATAACAAAATATATAACAAAATAAATAATAAAGTAAGGTTCCTTGAATCCATTCATCTCTATTTCAGTGCTCTCTTTGGATCCCAACATCAGAATGACAACTGTGAGCTTTGTGGAATGCCAGGTATTCCCAGTTTCCCCAGACAGGAATGTCCATGGGCCAGTGATTATACTGCCCAGGCATCTTCTCCCATTCTTTATGTTGTCTTTTGGTTTTGTTGACCATTTCCTTTGCTGTGCAAAGTTTTTTTTTTAAAGATTTCATTTATTTTATTTATTATTTAATTTATTTATGTATTTGACAGAGAGAGATCACAAGTAGGCAGAGAGGCAGGCAGAGAGAGGTGGGAAGCTGGCTCCTCATTGAGCAGAGAGCCAGATGCAGGGCTCGATCCCAGAACCCTGAGATCATGACCTGAGCTGAAGGCAGAGGCTTAACCCACTGAGCCACCCAGGCATATCTGTGCAGAAGCTTTTTATCTTGATGAAGTCCCAATTATTCATTTTGGGTTTTGTTTCCCTTGCCTTTGGAAACATGTCTAGCAAGACTTTGTCAAACAGATTGCTGCCTGTGTTCTCCCTTAGGATTATGAAACAATGTCCAACAGCACTTGGCATCAGGGAAATACAAATCAAAACCACAATGAGATGCCACCTCACACCAATCAGAATAGCTAAAACGAACAACTGTGGAAACAGAAGATCTTGGCGAGGAGGTGGAGAATGGGGAGCCATCTTACACTGTTGGTGGGAATGAAAACTGGGGCAGCCCTGTGGAAAACTGTATAGAGGTTCCTCAAGACATTACAAGTAGAGTAGAGTAAAACTGTATAGAGGTTCTATATAGTAAAAACTGTATAGAGGTTCCTCAAGACATTACAAGTAAAGTAACTCTACTTGTAATGTCTTGAGGAACCTCTCTACAGTTTTCCACAGGGCTATCCCATTGATTGCATGCCTTAGTGTTTATCCAAAGGATACTGATTTGAAAGGGCACATGCACCCCAAAGTTTATGGCAACAATATCCACAATACCCAAACCAAGTCTCTGTTCTCACTTTTATTGTAGATTTTTGGCCCTCCTGTACCATTTCCATCCCCTTGCTGATTTTTTAATTTAAGGTTGGTCTACATATGGGGCCTGGGGGATTTTACCCATATAGCCAGCACCCAAGGATTGATTGGTTGTGAGTTCCCACATCAGTCCTGTGCTATGTGAGAGCATCCATGTCTGATATCCCAAAGGAAAGGTGGCCATCCTCTCCTTGAGCTTGAGATGACCCCTTTCTGAAGAAAAGAACTGTGATGAATATGTTGTATGCTGAAGGATCTGCTGAGCTCAGGCAATGCCCTTTCAAGGCATATTGCACCATGGCCTGAATCCATAAGCTTGAGCATCAGCTGGGAGTCCCAACTTACCATACCCATATCACTGTAGCCTCTACCCATTCATGGGAAGGGCAATTAAAAGAAGCTAACACCATATATCCCTCTCTTTCTGAAGGAACAATGCAGAGTTCTTGCTGACAGGACTCCTGGGTGTAGGCAATGGAGATTTCCCTTCATCCAGGCCCACAGTTGTTTCCCATCCCTGGGAATCAGAATTGGGTTGCTAGGAGATGGTCCTAGTCACTTCCATCAAAACATTATGTCTTATCTCACCTCTAATAATCACATTTGGGCCACATATATCCATTTCTATTCTCTTGCTCTTTGTTGGTCTAGGTTCACCCTGTGGCCATTCAGATTCAGTATCTCAGAGCAATATCCTCCTCTTTAAACTGGTAAGTCTAGAAGATTCCTTGTGACTGTGGGGAAATGTGGCACACAGGGCCCCCTTGAAATTTATTTTCAGAACTATATTCACACGAGGAGACCTAAGGCATTTGAAGGTTCCAAACAGTGAATGTGTGTGGGCATGTGTGTGTAGGCTTAGCCAGAGGATTTTAGATGGTGCTGGCCTCATTTATTGGGTTGGGGAAAAAAACTAGACATCTGATTACAGATTTAGTCCATTCCTATTTTAAATGTAGATTATTGGCCCTTCTTACATACATTCCTGCAGTCTTGCTGATTTTCTATCTAGCTATCGGTTTGCATTCCAGCTAGAAGGTGATTTACTCACAGCCAGCACCTAGGGATTACTGGTGAATTCCCCTTCTGGTCCTGTGTGAAGTGAGAAGTTTAGTTTCTGGTAGGCAAATAAAAAACAGTTGGTCCTCTTGTCCCTGAGCCTGTGTGACTGCCTTGGAAAAAAGTGTGGATGGGTACTCAGGGCACCCTTCCACCTAGCTTATTGAGAAGGCTTCATTCCAGAGGACCTGCTTTGAAAACAGAACAAAGGAATGGAAATGGGGGTGCCTGGGTGGCTCAGTCATTAAGTGTCTGCCTTCAGCTCAGGTCAGGATCCCACAGTCCTGGGATGGAGCCCCACATCGGGCTCCCTTTGCAGCAGGAAGCCTACTTCTCCCTCTCCTACTCCCCCTGCTTGTGTTCTCTCTCTCTCTGTCAAATAAATAAATAGATGGAATGGAAATGGACCCGGAGGGAATGAGGACTTTCTTAGTGTTGTGAATAAAATAATGTTGAGAATAAAGTGTCTAGCAAAACCTTTTTGCAAGCTGGCAGGCTCAGAACTGAAAAAAGCCTGTTGGCTTGGGCAATGGGTTACCTCCATTAGCTACATCTGGGGGCCAACTAAGCAAGAGGCCTTCAATTTTCTTTCTGAATTTGGATTTCTCTTGTCTTTTCTATCATGGGGAAGAAAAAAAAAACCCACAAGTGATTTAGGGTTAGCAGATTGGTTCTCCAGTTGATGATGTATTTGGAAATGGTCACTGGAGCAGTATTCCTTGAAAGAGCTCTTTCCACACTGACCAGGTCCTGGAGCAAGTGCACATGTGTGATCTGTCTGCTCTTCAGAATGTAGATATCTCTGTCACCCAGAGGAGAGAGAGAAGGTGGCTACCAATCAAGGCATTTATAATAGCAGGACAAGGGGGCGCCTGGGTGGCTCAGTGGTTTAAAGCCTCTGCCTTCGGCTCAGGTCATGATCCCAGGGTCCTGGGATCGAGCCCCACATCGGGCCTCTCTGCTCAGTGGGGAGCCTGCTTCCTCCTCTCTCTCTGCCTGCCTCTCCACCTAGTATGATCTCTGTTTGTCAAATAAATAAATAAAATCTTAAAAAAAATAATAGCAGGACAAGGACCAAGCCCTCAGAGGCAGGAGGGGAATCCTTCCTTTTGGCTGTTAGACACTTATGGCTCTCACATAGCAGAGGATCCAAGTGGGAACTTGCCACCAACACTGGGCACTGATTGTGTGATGCCCCCTCTTACCCCTAAATGCAAGCCAACCTAGTTACAAAAGCAACAAGAGGATGGGAATGGCTTCAAGGAAAACCAAAGCTCCACATTCCAAATGGAAATGAAAGTTATCTGGGATTGAGATGTCTAACTTCATTTGCCCTTGCCCCTGAAAAAAGGCATGCTCCATCTCAAAATCCCTAGCCATGCCTACACACAATCTTTTGAGTTCATTCAAACCCTCTGGCTTTCCTGATGTCAACATTGTTCTGAAGCCAAATTACAAGGGGCCCTGTGGCACAACCTCTCAGAGTCACAGGGACTCAATCATGGTCTCCAGTTTCAATCTGAAAATACTGCTCTGAGAACACTGGCTCCTTTCAATGACCTTCAGAAAGAACCTAGTTTGAAAAAAGAGCACAGGGATGTATATATGTGTGCAGAGAGGCAAGGTTCTTTATTGCTCCAAGAAGGAAAAAGTTCTACATTTCAAATGGGAATGGAATACATTTGGGATGGATATGTCAAAATTAATTTCACCTTACCCCAGAAATGACACCAACTCCCCCAGCTCCCTTCCAAACTCTCTGGCCCAACCTACACACATTCTCTGGTGGGCATCTTCAAATGCCCTAGGTTTCATGATGTCCACAGAATTCTGAAAGTCAATGTCAGGGGGCCCTGTGGTCCAAGGTATCCCACAGTTCCAAGGACTCTTCCAGACTCCCTAGATTAAAGCAGAAAATATGGTTCTGAGACACTTCTTCCGAATGGCCCCCTAGATTGAATCAATTTTGGAAAAAAAAAGAGCAAATCAATGGAAATGGACATAGGAAAGACCAAAGTGCTTCATGGAGACAACAATGGGATAATATTGAGAATGAAGTGGCTAGCGCAATGTCCTAACCATCCGGCCATTTTAGGAATAAGAAACTCCATAAGGGGAAATGTCCATTGGCTACACCTGTAAACTGAGTAAACAAGAGGCCATCATTCCTGTTTTCTTAAGAGACAGAGAGAGAGAGAGAGTACCCTGGGTGGGAGAGAGGTAGAGGAAGAGAGAGAATCTCAGGCAGGCCCCATACCCAGCACAGAGCCTATGTGGGGCTGGATCTTACAACCCTGAAATCATGACCTGAGCCCAAATCAAAGGGTGAGGTGCTTAACCACCTGAGTCACTCAGGTGCCACAAGATGCCTTCATTCTTTCTTCATAAAGAGAGGGAACAGTTCTGGCATTGGAGGTTTTCCTGCACCTCATTCAGTGCAGAGGCAGCAGTGATTCAGAGTACCAGGCTGCAACTCTTAACTGAGGATCAAAAGTTTGGAACTGCTACTTGGAGCTTTATTCCTTGAAAAAGCTATTTCTGCACTGAACAGGTACTGGAGCATTGTAGGCCATGCACAACCCATCTGTTCTTCAGAGTGAAGTCATCTCAGTCAGCCAAGAGAGTGTGGCAAACTAGATCCTCACCTCTGTGCTTCCTCAGCTGGCCAAGAATGAAGTGCTCAGGGACAGAAAGGCAAATTTTCCTTTCCAATATTAGACACTGATTGTTCTATCTTAGCACAGGTCCAGGGTGGGAACTCACCACCAATCCCTGAGTGCTGTGTGAGCCTAAATACCACAGCTCATGAAGATGACCCGAGACCTTATTAGAGAAACAGTAAGGACATGGGAGTAACTACAAAGAGTGCCAACATTCGACATGTCAAGTGGGAATGGGATGCATCTTGCAGGATTATATCTATCTTGGCTTCCACTTGCACCAAAAATGAGGCCAACTCTGGCCCAAAAGTTCTTCCAGAGCCTACACACAAACATTCTCTGCTGGGCCCCTTCAAATTCCCTAGTCATCCTGATGTCAATGCACTTCTGAAGGCTAATTACCAGAGGTGTTTTGAGCTAACCTAACCCATGGTGACAAGTATTCCTCTATATGGTTCAATTTCAAGCACAAGATATAGCTCTGAGATGCTAGGCCAGCCCCCCAGGGAGAACATAATTTGGGGAAAAAAAAAGAGTAAAGGAATGGAAATAGATGCACAGAGGGCCAAAGTTCTTCATTAGGGCTGAAAATGGGATCATGTTAAGTATGAAGTGACTTGCACAATCCCCTAAGAAGTTGGCAGTTTGGGGAATAAGAATCACCTGTAGGCTTGTGTTAAGGGAAACTTCCATTTGTTACACCAGGAAAGCTTTAGCCAGAGGCCTGCAATCTTCCTCCATGATGGGAAGGAATGTTTCTGGTGGAGGCTGCTATTCCTGCTTTCAAAAGGTAGCAGCCCAGTGATTCAGTGGTAGCAGTTTTGTTCTTCCACTTGATGACCAAGTATTTGGAACTGTTTCTTGGTGCAGTATTCCTTGGAAAAGTACTTTCTGCACTGACCAGCTCTAGGGATATGTTGCTCATGTAGGAATAGTCTGTTCTTCAAAGTGAAGGCATCTCAATCAACCAGTGGATGGAGGCAAGCTGGCTACCCATCACTGCACTTCCCTAACTATCAGCAGCTGCTCTTGCTTAGCCCAGGACCGGACAGGGAACTTGCCACCACTTCCTGGGCACTGGCTGTGTGAGTGGCAGCACAACTATCCCTGATGGTGACCCAGTACCTGGCTAGAAAAATAGCAAGAAAATGGGAATATTGGCAATGAGAGTCAAAGCTCTACATATCAAATGGAAGTAAAATTAATCTGGGAATGAGTTGTCTAACTTTGTTTTTCTTTACCGTACAAATGAAGGCAACTCCCCAGTCCAAATCCTCTGGCCATGCCTACACACAAATATTCACTGTTGACTATGGTGAGTGCTGTGAAGTGTGTAAGCCCAATGATCCACAGACCTGTACCTCTGAGTCTAACAATACATTATATGTTAACAAAAAATAAAAAGCAAAAAATAAAAAAAAATTCACTGTTGGGTACCTTCAAATTCTTGATCCTGCCATGGTCAAAATAGCTCAGAAGCCATGGTAAGGGACGCCTGGGTGGCTCAGTTGGTTAAGCGGCTGCCTTCGGCTCAGGTCATGATCCCAGCGTCCTGGGATCGAGTCCCACATCGGGCTCCTTGCTCGACAGGGAGCCTGCTTCTCCCTCTGCCTCTGCCTGCCACTCTGTCTGTCCGTGCTTGCTCCTCCTCTCTCTCTGACAAATAAATAAATAAAATCTTAAAAAAAAAAAAAGAAGCCATAGTAAGAGGGGCTCTATGACCCAAACTGTCCCACAGTCTTAAGGACTTGGCCAGACACCTAGCTGAATGCAGAGGGTATCACTCTGAGACAATGGACCTGGATGGCCCCCAGAGAGAACCTAGATTAAGAAAACATCCAAAGGATAGAAATGAAATACTTGGGAAGACAAGTATGGAACTGGGCCTTCAGTCAATATTCATTGAATATGCTCTTTCTGCTGTCCCCAGGACCTGAGCATACCCACACCTTCTGGTCCTCAGAACAGAGGCATCTCAGTGAGCCAAATGAAGCCAGCCTTCATTAGAGATGAGAATGGGATAATGTTGAAAATGAAGTGACTAACACAATTTCCTAGCAAGCTGACAGTTTCAAGACCAAGAAAAAGCGGCAGGCTTGTGCAGAGGGAAACTTCCATTGACCACACCTGGGAACCCTGTTAGAAAAAGCCTGCATTCTTCCTTCAGAAAGAGAAGGAAAGGGGGTATAGCTCAATGGTAGAGCATTTGACTGCAGAAAGAGAAGGAAAGCTTCTGGCCTTTGCTTTTTTTCCTGCCTTTCCAACCAGGGGACCCAGGCAGTGTTAATTCAGTTCTTTCAAGTGGTTGCTCAGGCTAAGGCTCACGTGTTTGGAAACAGGCTTTGGGGCAGTATCTGAAAGAGCTCTTTCTGACCAGGTCCTGGAGCATGCTGTGTATGTGCAA
>RCUC01065625.1:0-32413 GCA_003697995.1 Taxidea taxus jeffersonii
TGGAAAAAGACAACTATCATATGATCTCCCTGATATGAGGAAGTGGAGATGCATCGTGGGAGGGTTAGGGGGTAGGAAAAGAATAAATGAAATAAGATGGGATCGGGAGGGAGACAAACCATGAGAGACTCTTAATCTCACAAAACAAACTGAGGGTGGCCGGGGGGAGGGGGATAGGGAGAGGGTGTTGGGGTTATGGACATTGGGGAGGGTATGTGCTATGGTGAGTGCTGTGAAGTGTGTAAACCTGGCAATCCACAGACCTGTACCCCTGGGGCTAATAATACATTATATGTTTATAGAAAATTTTTTTTAATTATTTAAAAAAAAAAAAAAAACCTCCGGGCACCTGCATGGCACAGTCAGCTGAGCATCCAACTTTTGGTTTGGGCTCAGGTCATGATCTTAGGGTTGGAAATCAAGCCCCCTATCAGGCTCCACACTCAGTGTGGAATCTGCTTGAAATTCTCTCTCCCTCTGTTCCCAGCCCCCCTCACTCTATTACTCTCTCTCTCTATGTCAAATAAATAAATCTTAAAAAACAAACAAAAAACCTCCAAGAAGATATTTCTCTTCTTGTCACAAGTGAATGAAAGTTGCTTGGATCTTTTTGATTTTTCCTTTTAGGGGTACCTGACTGGCTTAGTCAATGAAGCATGCAACCCTTGATCTCAGGGTTGTGAGTTTGAGCCCCACATTGGGTGTAGAGATTACTTAAATTTTTTTTTCCTTTTATTTTAAATCATTAGACTACTTCTTAGTATCACAACCTGCTTGTTAAATAAAGGTCCTCTCATTTCTGGCCCAAACTATTTTTGTTCATTCAAGATACTGTTCAGATAGGGCCCCTTTAATCATTTATTTCTTGCCATTGGTTTCTTTTAATTTACAAAGATTTGAAGAAGTCTCTTTTACTGGGTATATGTTTTGTGTTCCAGCTCTGGATTGTTATCATCCTCTCATTCCTTTTTTTCACTGGCTTATTCTTTCTATGCATGGATATGGTCTTGTGGTTTACTTTGTTTCATTCAGTAAATTTTTTCATACTTTTGAACCAGTGTTTTGCTTAATACAGTGGCTTAAAAATGATTTCCCTCCTGCAAGTGAGAGAAAATTGTTGATCATTTTCCAAATTACACTTGTGATTCCTGTGGGGAGCCTAATTCAGAAGTTTTCTGGGCTCATTGCTTAGTTCCTCTTCTTTGGTATTGTGAAACTTTTCACTGGTCTCTATGTTCAGTTTATTTTCCTCCTCTAATCTTATATCGCTAATCTTTGCTATTGTTAGTGAACAATTTTTTGTATGTCACTTTTAATGTTTTAATGGAGTAGGCACAAAAGAGACACTTCCTTGCTTCTCAGCACTCACCCAACTTCTTAAGAGCGTTCCCACTGAAGAATATTGAGTAGAAAATTGTGAAGATAATAAAAAGAAAAGAAAATTGTTTGCTTGCTGCCATGCTTTGGAGTATATCTCTGGCTAGAGGATGCTGCCCTCTGGGAATAACCAAAATGTTGTGTTGCTTAAAAATATGGAAGAGTGCCCCAGGTTTCAGTCCGACTGCACACTAACTATGAATCCATAATGTGTCACTACAGTTATGAAGTATTTAATCAAAGGTTTATACTATTGAAATGACTAAGTACACGTGTCATCATGCTGTCAAGTAATGTTGGAAATCTCTTAAGAGTACTGGGGCTTGTTTTGATGCAAAAATGAATAAGACATAGAAAATTCGTAGAGGGATAAGATAAAAGCTGTAAAAACTTAGAAGGAATGTGGGGGAAAGTTCTGTAATGATGCCATGTACCATTTTGTTCTGCTTAGTGTCTTAAGGATGAAGGTCTGTGTGCCTCTGTCTCCGTGTCAGCTGCTAAGGTTGAAATGCTGAGACGCGGCAGTATGACTTCACTCTTTCTCTCATTTATACTGCCAAGGATTCACACTGGACGGACCTTGGAGAGAGCATATTTCAACAAAAGACCAATCCTTTTAACTGGGTGTAAAACGGGGGTTGCTGGGGCTTCTGGTAGGCTCAGTCAGAGGAGCATAGGACTCTTGTGCGACTTTTGATCTCGGGGTTGTGAGCTCAAGCCCCACATTGGGACAAAATAGGAAGGTGCCTTTGGACACATGGAGGCTGTGGTCTTAACATATTCTCCATGAAAAAGATCAGGGCTCTTTGGGGAAATGGCTGATTCTAAGTCTGGAGCAAAAAAATATACAAGATTAGCCTAGAATATCTTTTCACTCGAGATAGCAAGGGAGCTCGCAAAGACTCTGAAGGTTATGCAAAAGACTTCAGAGACTCCCACTGACCAAACATGAAATAATTGGACAATCAATGAGGATGATAATTATTGGACTAAAATGTACCTAATATGTTTAACCTGTGAGCTTATAATACTGGAAAAAAAATGGACCATCATTGTGGGTTATTAGAAAATCAAGTCATTTATTTGAAAATTAATAAAGGAAAGAATCTAACATTTATCTTGTCTTTCCTCTGTGAACTGTACCATGCTAGGGAGCAAAATAGTAGATCAGAGGAGGTGTCTCTTGATAGAAATATTCCAGGTAATGAATAAAGAAGGGACAACAGGATTAAAATACATCATTTGAGGAGGTTAATTTCCAGAGTGGTAAAGTGAGGACACCGGGATATGTGTCCAGTGAAATGGTATTAGGCGAGTTGATAAACTGAGACTGGGTGACAGGTATGTAGCAGTTCGTTGTAACCCTTCTGTCTACTTCTTTATGATTATTTTGATAACAACTTTATTAAAATATAATTCACGTTATCAGTGTGGATTATTCAATGTTTATTAATTAGCTATTTTACCTAAAGTATATTAACAAGGAAGAAGAGGCAGAAATCATTCCTTCTGGAGAATGGGGAACAAAATTTACATTCTAATCATCTTCGTCAAGCTGGACAAATGGAAATTTCTCAATTAAATACAATTCTATTTCTTCCAAGTTGTTTTCAGTACTATTTAAAGTAAAATAGGAATGCATGGGTGGCTTAGTCAGAGGAGTATGACTTTGGATCTTGGGGTTGAGAGTTTGAACCCACATTGGATGTGGAGATTACTAAGATAAATAAACTTAAAAAAATCAAGTAAAACAGCTGCTAAGCAGAATATTTTAATAATCAGTGAGTGGAGTATGATTTCTATAACACTTTGTATTTCCATGAATATCATCTAGTGTAGTTGACCCTTCCTCTTAAGGCACATGGCATAAGATAAAAGTAGACCTCTGTTCAGGATGGAATGGGAAGGGGGTCGTAACTCTCAGCCTGAAGGAGAATTTTTGCCTATGCATGGATTCCAGCTCTCCTGTCTTCTTCGGCCTCGGGAACCTTAAAGAGGCTGAGGCTGTGCATTATCATGAGCAGTATCCAGCGATATCGCACTTGTCCCACCAGGGGGATGAAGGTGCTCAGGGAAAGTCCTTTCGGGCAGAGACTTGATGGCCCTGAAGCGCGGCATCTTGCTGCCAAACCGTCGTCCGCACTCCTGATGCCTTTCTTCTTCTCCGCTCACCTCTTCTTGGGGTTTTCCATGTGCTTTCCTCGTTCACACCCACCTCATCCGCGTCCAGCTTCCATTTACTCTTCAAGCCCGAGCCCTGTCCTGTTTTTCTCCAAATCCTTCACAAATAATCTCTTGTCTGACATCTTTTGTGCTTATTTTAGCATTGAGGGAAACTAGGTCATTTTGCTATTTAACCGAGCCTTCAAGTGAGTTAAAGGTTATATAGTTCAAATACCACCGCTTGTGAAAAAATGTCAGAACAATGTATTGACCCAAAAAAAAAACCCTAATTGAGCACAGTCGGAACAGTGCTCCACGCCCCCGCCACAAGAATACTATGATTAATGCAAAGTACATAACTCCACTGATAAGTTCTTTTCTTCACTGTTTAGGATCATGGCTGCTGTTCCCCAGAATAATCTACAGGAGCAGCTGGAACGCCATTCAGCCAGAAAACTTAGTAACAAGTTAAGCCCTTCAAAACCGAAGTCTTCGTAAGTATTTTGGCTCCCATACAGGCACTGAGCCACAGTATCATACAAATGAAATACCTTCCCTGTCAACCCTTTTACTGCGCAGATGAGGAAATGAAGCTGAGGGGTCAGCGATCTCCCCACTTTGCAAATTACAAGTAGCGCACGCATTAGGAGCTCCAGGTAACAAATGTTCAGTACCTTCACCTGGTTCCTGACGCGTGATGCTTGCTCAGTAAATATCTGTGGGATGAATGAATATTGAATCTTCTTATAAATTTGGGCAAATAGGTATTTTAATATTTTAATATAATTTTATAGCCATTCCAGAAACAGTTTGTAAGGACACTGTAGCTCTCCATTTGTGTTCTCTCCTCTGAGCCAGACTCCAAACTCCTATGACATTTAATACTAATTTCTAGAACTTCACCAACTGTTCGGGGAGCTGGACTTTAAAGTTACCATTGAACTTCATGTCACCAAGGCCAGCAGACATCCAGAACATTTGCCCCTTTTACTTGTCCAGATTCCAGTGTAGCCTGTCAGTTGTCACCTCTCTAACCCATAGACCATGTGTCAGAGAGACAAGGAGTCACCACACTTGAGTCTCTTCTCTATTTCTTTCATGCTGTCCCCTCCCACTGGAGGCGCTACTGATTAAGGACGGCCCTGCCTGTGAAATAAAAGTAGTGGGAATGGCCTGGACACTCTCAAAACTGAATAATTAGCTTCTAAATTGGAAAGATCAGAGCATACAAAACATAATTGAAGTTACCATATAAATTTCAAAATCAGAGAGGGAGATAGATTCTTTGCTCATTTGTGATACAGCGAAGGAGTTGCTATATAAATCAATAATGGATTTTAGAGTTTTCTATAGTTGGGTTTGTTAAAACTAACCAATCTAATTCAGTTTTTCAATTACGTTTCAGAGGTTTCACTTTTAAAAAGAAAGTAACATCGGCCAACAATGTATCTGTCACTAGTGTCTCAGTAGTGAAAACACCTGTGTTAAATGATAAAGATGTTAATGTCGCTGAGGCCTTTTCCTTCAGTGGACCACCGCCCCTCACCACAAGTCAGCAGACAAGGCCCAGCGACTTCAGAAATGCTCCAGCAGGACAGCAAGCCAGAAGAGCTGTTTCAAAACCATTATTACCAGATGCGTTGCAAGTTCCACAGGGAGTTTTATGTAACACCCAGGACACACCGACTGTCAAAAAATCCAGTAATGCTACTTTCAAGAAATTAGAATTTAGTTCTTCATCAGATTCTTTTGTTACCATCAACGATTGGGATGATATGGATGACTTTGATACTTCTGGAAATTCAAAAGCATTTGTTACGCCATGCAGAAATCACTTTGTAAGAGTAAGCACTGCTCAGAAATCGAACAAGTCTAAGAGAAATGTTTTGAAAGCGCAGCTTTCCAAAGCAAATACAGTAAGTGCTGATTTGACTCTCTCCTCCTCTGAAAGCAAGCAAGCGCGTTTGACTAAGAAGCAGAACGACGACTCGGAATGGTTCAGTAACGATGTGATTTGCATTGACGATGACCCCGGTCCTGAAGACCTTCTGCCTGGAGATGCTCGGGAGAGTCAGCCTTTAAGAACTCATTTGGGAGAAGAAAGAGGTAAAAATGATTGTTTTATCCCCTTTCGGTATGTTTACTGTATTAATTTGTTCAAAGCTAGGCATTGGGAACCATAGCAAATAGACCCAGCCTTTTTGTCCTTGGGCTCTGTGGAGGGCCCTGCTGTAGTCTGTTGGCCACTTCTTGAGGCAGGACCCATGGATGAAATGAAAGATTTTATTCTGCTAACATAATTTTTGCATAAACACCAAGGATAGCTCTGTAAGATCCCATAGAGGTTAAATGATTTCTCGATGCCCCATTTGGCTAGCTCGTGGCAGAATTGGGAGGTGAAACTAAGGCTTTCCATTATAATTCCTTTATGGCGTGCTCCACTGACTGTGGATGTACGACGTGATCTGGATATGCCAGTAAACTATTCCAGATGACATTCAAGTCATTCTCTGTTTAGGTCTCCTAGGTTTTAGGTGTCCAGAAGCTCACAGCTGAGATTAGCCATGTGTGGAAGCACCCGCCCTATGAAGTGGTGGTAAATGTGAGGCTAACACTTCTGAACACCCGAATGCCGGGGCACCTGGGTGGCTCAGTGGGTTGAAGCCTCTGTCTTCGGCTCCGATCATGGTCCCAGGGTCCTGGGATCGAGTCCTGCATCGGGTTCTCTGCTCAGCGAGGAGCCTGCTTCCCTTCCCCTCTCTCTGCCTACCTGTGATCTCTCTCTCTGTCAAATAAATAAAATCTTTAAATAAATAAAAATTTTAAAAAAATAAGCAAACTCCTGAATACCATCAGGGTTGCTAGGGAGTGAGAGGTGATGGTGTCTGATCAAATGCGTGGCTGTTTATGAAGAGAAAATGGGGTCAGAGGTAAACTGATAAGCAACCACTGGGCATTATACTTCCACACAGTCAAGAGAGGGACACTGAACGTGGCGACTTCAGTAATGAGGGTGCCTTTGTGGTAAAGTTAACAGTGTTTGTACGATTATCAGACTCATTTGTTATACTTCCCTCTTACTGAAATATGAGCGAAAAATAGGAAAACAGAGGTGCTGATACTAAGTTTGGGTTTCCTCTCTGACCTGGAGACCATCACGCAAATCCGTAAGCAGATCGTCAGCCTCATTCCCGCATCCGTTAGACTTAGTCCGGGTGACTCAGTCATTACTGAGGAGGAGACCCCGCACGGCCGTGCAGGAGGAGGGCGCACGGGCAGTTCCGGCATCACCCCGGGGTCCTGCCCTGTGCTCTCTGTCTCAGGAGCGATGAAAGTAACCTGTGTCTGTCCACGGTTTTACTTTAGACAGTAGTGAAAAGAAGAACTTGGAAGAAACAGAATTCCTTTCGGTCGAGAGGTCTCCATGTGTCGAGCTTGACGAAGATGATTACGATACAGACTTTGTTCCACCTTCTCCAGAAGAAGAAGTGATCTCTGCCTCCTCTTCCTCTTTAAAATGTTTCAGGTAAAACGGCAAGTCACTCAGTGAACATTATTGTTTATTTCTGGGATACTTGAAGTAATTCTGTTTAGTTAGGTACGATCATTTCTGTATAGATGCGTTCCATGCTTCTGCAGAGTTTTATATCTACATGAAAGCATCAAAAAAATCCCTATTTACACATTTTATTTAATTGGTGGTATTCTATAGCTGTAAAGTCACATTATGATTAATTACATGGGACCTCCAGTTTTATTTAGTTGATTTTGACGTGTGGAATATATTCCTAAAAATACTCTATTTTCAAACTCCTAGTCCTGAAATGACACAAAACTAATTCCTTATTTGGGAAGTGACTTAGTAAATAATGTCCTGTTCTTTCCTTTCCTTTCCTTTTCTCTTTACCGTGCAGGATAGAATTGGCCATTGTATTTGCCATTCACTGAACTTCGGTAAATCAGTGACATGACTATGGCTAATTGGCAGTATTGTGGGACAAGGAGGTGGTACGCCTAACCCATCAGTAGCTTAAAATACCAGTAGTCGGTCTTACCTCCATCTTTGACCCAGTCCAAATCACAGTCGAGTGTCGGAGTATTTACTGTACTGGTAACCAGTGTTTTGATGAGAAACATGTCCCTCTAGGATCCCACCTTAATTAAGGAAGGCAGGCAGGAAGAAGTTGTTGCCTGCATAGCCTCCTTTCTCTAGGGTTGTGTTTTAACAGATGGGTTAGGATGTTTAAAGAGGAGGGAAAGGTCAGAGCAAAGATCACTGTTGATGACAAAACTAATAAACTGTAGGAGCTGTCCTCTCCTCCCTTCCCAAAGAAATTAGGACAGAATTATTGAAAGTGAAAGAACTGAGCAGGCGTTCATATAGAGTGAACTAGGGAGGAGAGGGGATTGCCTGGGATGATACAGTTGATGGCACAGGGACTAGGATCCAGTGTAGGGCTATTTCCTGGACCATACTGATTCCTACTGAACATCTGGGGGTTTTTTTCTTGTTTATTAAAAAAGTGTGTGTTGGGGGCGCCTGGGTGGCTCAGTGGGTTAAGCCTCTGCCTTCGGTTCAGGTCATGATCCCAGGGTCCTGGGATCGAGCCCCGCATCGGGCTCTCTGCTTGGCAGGGAGCCTGCTTCCTCCTCTGTCTCTCTGCCTGCCTCTCTGCCTACTTGTGATCTCTGTCTGTCAAA
This sequence comes from Taxidea taxus jeffersonii, assembly GCA_003697995.1. Classification (NCBI taxonomy): domain Eukaryota; kingdom Metazoa; phylum Chordata; class Mammalia; order Carnivora; family Mustelidae; genus Taxidea; species Taxidea taxus. The sequence continues at coordinate 8,242 of RCUC01065625.1, forward strand.
TAAATAAATAAATAAAAATCTTAAAAAAAAAAAAAAAAGTGTGTATTGCACCAATGACCTTCCAGACAGCTTACCAGGATGCTTATAGTCTTGCAGTTCCAACAAACCAGACGTTCTGTTTCATGTTAGGTTTTGATACTGTCTGCGTATGTTTGTGATTTTTGCATCGCTAAATCAACATGTATCTATAATTTTTTGGTTCTGCTTTTCTCTTAACATTTTTGAAACATTTTTCCATATTGCTAGGTAAGCTTTATTCTTACTCTTTTTAATGGCTGTGTAATTTATTGAGTTGTTATACCATGGTTAACTTTACCTAGATTTTTAGCAGTTGGAAAATGTTTATTTCCAAGGTTATTCCCAAGGTAGATTCTCTCTATGTATTTTCTATTGCAATCTCAAATACATATTTGTATATATTTTAAAACTGAAATAGAATTTTCACAAATTATACTCTTACTTGTGCAGCGCACACATAAATTTTCTTTTGTATTTGATATTGTTTTAAAACACTGGTTGTGACTTCTGGATTAATTTCGGAGGTGCAGTCATCAGATAATACATAACAGAAAAGAGAGAGATGTTTATGTATCTCCTGTGTGCCCGAACCTCTCAAGCCAGCCCTCAAAGTCCTCCATCTTCAGGCCCCACATTACCTCTTCATTTCTATCTCCAGTTATGCCCCTATGATAACCCTAAGCTCCAATGAGCCAAATGACAATCTGGAAAGCGTAGCTAAAAATAGAAGGCCTAGGGGCGCCTGGGTGGCTCAGTGGGTTAAGCCTCTGCCTTCCGCTCGGGTCATGATCTCAGGGTCCTGGGATCGAGCCCCTCTCTGCTCAGCAGGGAGCCTGCTTTCGCCACCCCCCCCTACCTGCCTTTCTTCTGGCTTGTGATCTCTATCAAATAAATAAATAAAATCTTTAAAAATAAATAAATAAAAATATAAGGCCTTTTCTTTAATTATATTATCAGTTTTTAAGACTATATAAAGCACTTATTTATCACTGCTCAATTAAGTTAGAAGATTACATTCCAAAATCCTGCTTTAGGCAAGTACAGTTGATATCAAGTAAAGAGAATTATCGTTTGTCTCTCCTCATGGTGTGTTACTTTTCCCATATACCTGTCATACAGAGCTTCCTCAAAACTCCCTCCTTGGGGCACCTGGGTGGCTCAGTGGGTTAAAACCTCTGCCTTCGGGTCAGGTCATGATCCCAGGGTCCTGAGATCGAGCTCTACATCGGGCTCTCTGCTCAGCGGGGAGCCTGCTTCCTCCTCTCTCTCTCTCTGTCTCTCTCTCTCTGCCTGCCTCTCTGCCTGCTTGTGGTCTCTGTCAAATAAATAAATCTTTATGGACACCTGGGTGGCTCAATTGGTTAAGCAGCTGCCTTCGGCTCAGGTCATGATCCCAGTGTCCTGGGATCGAGTCCCACATCGGGCTCCTTGCTTGGCAGGGAGCCTGCTTCTCCCTCTGCCTCTGCCTGCCACTCTGTCTGCCTGTGCTCGCTCTCTCTCTCTAACAAATAAATAAATAAAATATTTTTTAAAATAAATAAATAAATCTTTAAAAAACACACACACAAAAAAACTCCCTCCTTGGCAAAGTCTTCTCAGGTACCAGAAAGTGTTATCTTTGTTTGGATTTCCATGGTATTCTCTCTTAACACTCGTTTTAGTCCTCATTTATTTTGTAACTCTTTAAGTATTTCTTGCATCCAGTCAGGCTGACCATGTTTATATATATGTTAATAATAATTTTTGTATAAAATGATTAATTGTCAGAAGAGATTGGACAGTGGTTTTCCAAATTGAGAGGAGAGCAAGGCAGAATCCCTCAAGTAGACCACGCTGGGCTCCTGTGAGGAATGTAAGTCGTGCCCCATGCCACCATACAGGGTTACCGAAAGGACATAGTTGGAGGTAGACTTGAAAAGGTCTCTCGGGGCCAGAGGATGGGAGTCTTTGAAGGCTAGCCAAGAGGTTCTAGAATAGAGGAGATAAAAAACCATGTTTTTCTTTTCTGTTAGGTATTGTCTGACCAGTTCTGGAAAAACATGAGAGGAAAAATTACACACTTGGTCTAAGTCTATACTGCAGTTGGTTTTATGTTTTTTAATTTGCAGTATGTTAGAGGACCTTGACACCTCTGACACAAAAGGTGGTCGCACATCCGAGGACTTGCCAACGCCCAAGGGGACGACGACACAGTTCCCTGATCAAGAGACCAGCACAGACTCTGATGGTACAAAAAGTATTTCGACATAGCACATATTTTAACCACGTAACCTTGGAAAACAAAGTACAGTTGTATTTTTAACCTGTGGCTGTCTAGCGTGAGATGGCAAACTTGCAGTTCCTCAGTGCTAACACTGAGCCACCCCTGGGCGCTGGTTAGCCAGCATTTGCTCGAACAACTCAGAAACTCATGTTCCCAAAAGATAATCCATTCTCTATGGTGAAAACACAACTTGTTAGAAAATTTTTTCTCACGTTGAGCCAGAATTTGCCTTCCTGGAACTTTAATCCTTGTGAGATAAGTCTAAAGCTCTTAGAAGCTTTTCCTCCCCCCGCTCCTTTTCTTTTAAGGGCTAATTATTGTTAGGTCTTTTAACTCTTCCTTAAGGTACTGGTTTCTAGACCTTCATCCTCCTGACTTCCCTTGTTTGTACTCTGGGTTTATGATTTGATGTCCATGCAAAGTTTAGTACTTTCTGTTTGATTTGTTTCCAGTTCATTCTTAAACTTTCTATTCAATATCAATAAAAATAATGCAGCTGCACTATAAGACTTTGGAAAGCGGCAGCCTCCTTTTCCTCTCCAGGTTTCTACTTCCGGGGCTCTGTCGGTCCCGAGGCCTGTGTCCTTCTATCCTGGAAAATTTTCTGGTCTTATTTCTTTGTCTTTTCTTTTTCTGTCTGTTTTCTCTTTCACTCTTCCTGGAACTTGTGTTTTTTTGGATATTAGGCTTTCGTGAGTTATCTTTTCTATTTTCCATCTCTTGCTTCTCTGCTTTCTGAGAGATTTACCAGATTTTATCTTTAACTCATCTGTGGGGTTTTTCCTTTTAATCAGCCATCTTCCAAGAGCTCTTTTCATTCCCTGAATATTTCTGTAACATGTTCTGGTCTTTTTTGATGGGTTCTGTACTTGCGGGGTGTGTGTGTGTGTGCGCACGTGCACATGTGCAGTGGTATGTGTGTGCACGTGTGTGTGTTTAGTGGGCATGTCACACGCATGTAGTGTGTGCACATGCGTGGCGTGTGTGCACGGGCACGCATGTGGGGTGTGTGCACAGCCCACAGCCTCCCAATTTCATTTTCTTTATTTTGGTGTCTAAATTTATTGTTAGAGATGTCCCTGAGACACCTGATGTCCTAGGTGCTCTTCTAGACCTTTTATGCTACTAACTTCATCCTCTCAGCGGCCCTTTAAGGTAGTGTCTCTTCTCCCCATTTTACAAATAAGGAAACCAAGGCACAGAAGTGTTAACTAGGACTACATGGGCCCACAGAATTAGACAACAGAGCAGGGCTTGAAACCCAGTGAGGTGAGGCTCTCGGGTTTACACCTGTGGCCGCACCCTCTGCTGCCTGTGCGGCATGGTCTCACTGAGGCAGTGGTGGGCCAGGCCAGGAGCAAGGACAGCATGTCATCAGAGGTCTCCCTCTCAGCCGACATTGTGTTGTCGCAAACCTGCCTTGAGACCGTGCTTCTCTCCCTGGCCCCCGGGGCTACAGAAGACTCACAGAACTCCACGGGTTCAGGGTCCGAGGTGGCAAGGGGAACCTTGGGGGGAGGGGGCGGTGATGATGACACACAGGCTCCAGAGTGATATGGCCTCAAGGTACGAACCTATCCCCTCCTGCTCCTGGCTGGGAGACTGTGGAAAATCAGTGAAGCTTCTCTGAACCTCAGTTTCTTCTACGAAATGAAAAGAATAACATCTACCTTGTTGGGTGTCAGGATTCATCATAAAGGGCCCAGTGTACTGTCAGCCTTCGATAAATGGTAGCTATTGTTATCTGCCAGCCTCGTAATCCCCTCAAAGAAGGAAATACATTAAGATCACTGATTTATTTATATGAACTCTTGCTAACTCTATAATTGTTTCCTCTCCTTCTTAGAGCTCACAAAGCAGACATTTGATAACATGTTCTAGAATTTTGCCTTGAATTAACATCCAAAGCACAAGCCTGTAGCTTTTGGCAATCTGTTTAGCATTTTTTTGAAAATTAGAACAATATTTGCCTGTTTTGCTCTTCCATCAACTGTCCTGTTCCCTGGATGTCTCACATATCAGCGGGATCTTCTTTGCTGGTTTCCTTTGTACTCTGAGGTGTAATCTGTCTAGACAAGAAGACTTGAGCTCCTTTTCAATACCTGTATCTCTCTCTGAGCCTGTCTTGGCTTTCATTTGGTTCAGACCATTGTTCGTTCTCCTCTTTCCAATCTGATACCCGTTCTCTGTGTAGAGAAAGCAGGCAAAACAGGGATTCGGCAATTTCACTTTGCCATCTTTGACCTCACGTCCTGATCCATGACGGTCACCAGGAAAAGTCCATGTTTCCCAACTCATTCTGACATAGACACTTGTCCCCCCGAGTCCCTGTCTGTCCGCTCTCCCTCTCCCTCCTGCCCTTTGGACCTTACAACGGGCTGCCCTCTTCCAGTGATTTTCTGGTAGCCTCATTCTCTTCCTTGACCATTTTCTTCTGTTAGCTCTTGGATTGTCTCCTGAGAAGAGTTTCCTTGGCAGCCCACCTCCACCATTTATTTCTTCCACATCCCTTAGGCCCTCAGGGTGGAGTAGGCATCTTCCTGGCTTCCCATTGCTACCCCTGACCCTTTCTTTTCTTCCTTCATTTAAAGTATTACCTCCCTTGACATTCTTTTTCTTAGTTCTGTAACGTAAATTTAAAAAATATGGAGTGGTCTGGACGGATTCTGATGTGCAAACATCGTCTTCAGGCATTTTTCTCTATCACACCTGTCTCCTCCCTTCTCCCCCATCCCCTGTCCCCATCTCAGTCCCCCTCTCTTTTCTTTTTCTGTTTTCCCCTTTCCTTTGTGTGGTGCTTATTTTCAAGCTTTGTTTCCCGGGGTGGTGGCAGGGGCAGCCACCAGCAGCCCATCCAGCTTATTGAAAAGAGAAGTCGTTTTCGTCTGATCAAAAAACTCCCAGACCTAATTCTCTTTGAGCTGCCTTATAGCAGATGCCCACTGAGGTTGGGGGCTGGCATCTCCAAAGAGAAAGTCTTGGTGCTGTGTTGTTACTTTGAAGGAAGTGTGGGTGCGGGGCAGCCCGGCACTGCAGGTGGGGCAGGGCTCTTGCTTGGCTGGCCTTGTACGATCCCATGTGTGGGCATGGTGAGATTTACCCCTGCAGTTAGTGAAAAACAGTAGTAAACTGATAAACTTTGCACCTTACAATGACATTGGTTACCCTAAGAGAAATAATTGAAAACTAACATGAAATGAGATGATGATAATACAGTTTTGGGCTCTCATGATATAGAGTAAAGATAACATAATTTCAGATTATTTCACAGGCAGATAATAGGGTAATATATGGTAGTTTATAATCTTGTTGTTAAACCAATTTTACATGCATGACTGTCACAATTTTAAATCTTTGTTCAAGGAAAAATATTAACAAAATAACACTTTATAGCTAGACAGACAAGTGTGCAGCAGCAGCTTATTCATGTGATGGACCAGATCTGTAAATTAGTCGATACTATTCCTGACCATGAACTGAAAGCTCTGGATTGTGGGAATGCACTGCAGCAGCAGCGGGACACAAGGTATCTTACTTTTTCTTCTTCTGGTATATAGCTGATTACATCTCGACCGACCTAAGTTAGAACATACAGGCCAAAATTTCCAGGCATTCTGGCCAGGAAATTGAATAGGATAATTGTCATTCTTTTAAGTTTTAAATTTATTTACCTTTTCGGGGCGCCTGGGTGGCTCAGTGAGTTAAAGCCTTCGGCTCGGGTCATGATCCCAGGATCCTGGGATCGAGTCCCACATCAGTCTCTCTGCTCAGTGGGGAGCCTGCTTCCCCCTCTCTCTGCCTGCCTCTCTGCCTACTTGTGATCTCTGTCTGTCAAATAAATAAATAATTTTTTTTTTTTTAAAGAAAACCTTTAAAAAAAATAAATTTATTTACCTTTTCAAACTGCCCCCTTAGCATTTGTATTCACATTTTCAAGACTGAGGAAAAGAGGATCTGTTTCGCCACTAAAGACAGACTTATGTGGCCTCACATTTCATGTGATGTTCTGTTTCCTCTTCAGAAGGAAGCTTCTAGCTGAAGCCGACTTTAATACAAGTGATGCCAGTATTCTTGCTTCCTGGTGGAGATGCAGACCTGTTTCACGTGGTAACCCTGTGGAGGATATGGCTTCTGTTTCTGCTCCCAGTGCTTTGCCAAAGGGCGACCCCTGTCCTACAGGGAATTCTGTTAAGGAGTTAAATTTTCCACACCTTCCCCCGCATCCCAGCTCCGCTAGGGAGTGTTTAGTGGCCACTACCCCAGGAAAGACGGGATTCACAGCCACCACGAAGAATCCCTCTGAAAGACTGTTATTCAGCCCCCATTTACAGATGTCCTTTGTAAGTAGCGACTGGGCTGAAACACCAAGGGTAGAAAAAAGAAACGAAAGCTCTTACTTCCCGGGAAGTGTTCTCACAAGCACGGCTGTGAAAGATCAAAATAAACGCGCTGCTCCAATAAATGACTTAGAAAGAGAATTCCAGGCTGCCTGTGATATTGACAATTTTGACATAGATGGCTTTGATGATGATGATGATGACGACTGGGAAAATATTATGCATAGTTTAGCAGCCAGCAAATCTTCCACGGCTGCCTGTCAACCTATTAAGGAAGGTCGGCCCATTAAGCCAGCAGCAGAAAGAAGTTCTTCAGCCAAGACAAACTGTCTCCCAGTGGCATCTGCTGCTCAAAATAAAAACTCAGAGTCAATTCAGAAGTACACTGGTAAGTTTAAAATAAATGCTTATATTTTATATGAAAACGTAACTGTCAGAATCGGAGTTGTGCAAGAGAATCCATAGCACATCATCCTTGCCTGAAAAGTACATTGTTTCTATGCACATTCCTGCTGGTGACACAAGTTACAGATCACAATTTCAAAAGCATTTGCTCCTTTGTCTCCGTAGCAGCTGTTTTATAAAATGACTAATTATGACCTATTGTAGTAAAGCTCTAAAGTCATTACAAATGTGCTTTGCCTTTAAATTAACGTTTTCTAGTCCCTAGAACAATAAAGCTCATGAGGACCAAGTTTTTAATGATTTGGGGGATGAGTAAAATCAAGGCTAAATTTATATATTAAAACTGTAATTGTGTGTATTTTTAGAACTCTGAATTAATGAGAACTGATCAATTTATAAAGTAGAGAATCATGTTTTCTGTCTTAAAATATTAAAATGCAGGACAGTTTAAGAAAGACATGAAGTCAGAAATTTCTTAAGACGGACTATTTCTCGGACACCTCAGTGGCTCAAGCGGTTAAGCATCTGCCTTCAACAAAAGTCATGATCCCGTGGTCCTGGGATTGAGCCCCATATCAGGCTCCTCTTACTTATGCTCTCTCTTTAAAAAAAAAAAAAAAAGACAAATTGTTTCTTTGGGCCTAAAATCCTTTCAATTCATTCAATAGACACTTATGGCATGCGCACTTCGGGCCCCGTTCTGTGCCGGGTTCTGGTCATAGATGAGTAACGAGTAGTCCCTGTCCTCCTGGAACTCACAATTTAGTAGAAGTTTGTGGAGAAGTGCAATTAACCATTGGAAAGGCTGCAGAGAGAAGCCAAGATTAATTTTAAAACGTTACATCAACTCTGTAAAGTTATTGCCAAGTGTTTTTTAGCTGAAACAAGTTTCTATGTGTAAGGTTTTATAAAGTACAGCCTTCCCTGTTTTTGCCATTGATGACTTAATACCACGGAGGTTGTTCTTAACAGTTATGCTGTTGACCTTTAGAATAACCATTAGTGGATTTATTTTTGTATCACGTTAGAGTGTGTCATCCTTGATGTTCACAATTATCTTTGAGACAGTCGGGTGTTGGGATTAGAGAGACTGCCAGAGCTGGCGTGAGCACCCCTTGTTCTGCGTGCCGAACCAGGGCTGCAGAGCAGGAAGCAGAGCAGGGGGGTGGATGTGAGAGACACGGCGGAAGGAGAGCCAGAGGAAGCCGAGATGCCGCCAAGGTTTTAGACCCGGTGACTGAGAAATCTATGACACCATTAGCAGAGCAGGGGAGTCAGGAGGCAGAGCAGATTGGGAGAAAAGCTGAGGAGCGCTATTTTAAGACTTGTAGATCTTAAAGTGTTGGTAAGTCATTCAGGTGGAAATGTCTTGCAGACATCTGGAAACGCGCCCAGGACCGGAACTTGGGCAGGTGTCGATGGGGCTTTACGAAAGAGCGTTCTGTGCACGGAGGTGATGTTTAAGATCGGAGGACTAAGAGAATTCCAAAGCAAGAATGGCTAAAAGTCCCAAGCATCTGCAAAGACTCCCAAGTGTAAGGGGCAGGTGGAGGAAGTGGAGCTCGGAGAGAGAATTTGAGTGGAAAACCCATGATTGTCTTGAAAGTCAAGAGAGAAGGAAGAAGGGAATAAATGAAATAGTTAGTGGTAGGTGCTGCAGAAAGATCAAGGAAGACTCTGGAATTTGGCCTCAGGAAGTCTCTGGCGGCTTCGACATTTGGCGCGGATGAAACCCTGATAAGTGGTTACAGAAAGATGTGCTGCAGGGACATGTATGCCTTTGATTTTGTGTGGCAAGGGGTAAGGGCTGAAACTGACTTGTTAAGAATAATGCACTGATTTTTCTTAACATCGATTGTTTTCTCAGATAAGTCGGCGCAAAATTTAGCATCCAGAAATCTGAAACACGAGCGTTTCCAAAGTCTTAGTTTTCCTCATACAAAAGAAATGATGAAGATTTTTCATAAAAAATTTGGCCTGCATAATTTTAGAACTAATCAGCTAGAGGCGATCAATGCTGCACTGCTGGGTGAAGACTGTTTTATCTTAATGCCCACTGGTACGTATTTTTAGATGTCAGTTGGCAGGAGTCCATTGGCAGATGTTAAGTGAAAGTCCTTTAATAGAAATAAAATGCACACCCACACAGTAATTCCATCATGAAGGGACCTCTAGACCTCCCGCGCCGCAGTGAGGAAGTGTACTCCCTCCCGTCCTCTGTCATAGCACTAATGGCCCTTTAAGATTTTCAACTCAGAGCTTGTGTTCAGTCAATCTAGAATTTCTCTCTCTCTCTCTCCCTCTCTCTCTCTCTCTTTCTCTTTTTTTAAGTCTAAATTAGTCTGGCACTTAAACAAAGAATTACCGCCAGAGGCCTTGCCTGCCTCTGGCACTTCGTTTGGTTCAGTGTAGTGTTGAAGGGTGGTTAAGATCTTTAGCTCTGGAGCGATGCCTGGCCTCAGCATGCAGTCCTGCCACTTACTCGCAGTGTGACCTTGAGCAAGGCACTTCAGCCCACGTGCCAACTTCCTCCTGTGTCCAGTGAGGATGACAGTAAAGCACCTACTTCACAGAATGTTGTGACCATCCGACGAAAAGTGTTTAGCCATAGCTAAAGAGGTAGAATGTGATGTAGATTAATCATTTTAGTTAGCATTTAATGTGTATTGATCGTCTTGCCATTTTGAATTCGAGTTACACAGAGAGATGGGGGTGCATCTCAGGCTGTCTTTCTCTTCATGTTCTGTTAGTACCCACCAGTGTAGTTCTACCCTTCTTTTATCTCAAAGGAAGATTGAGAACGTTCCCTTATTGATAAGAGTACCAGGAGTCAACGCATGGGTATTTAGCGTTGAGAGGTTTACACCAGTGCTTTAAAAAAGTGAGATCCTACAAGTGTTTTCTGATCATCTAAGAAGTGTTAAACTGTGGTCACTATGGTCCTAAGTGACGTATATTTTGTCACATTTTAAGTCTCTAAAAATTAATTATTATACCAAGTAATTATTTTCATCCTAACACTGTGAAAGAACACCACTTTTATTGCATTTGGATTTCCCAAGTAGATTTTTAAAGCAATCCTATTGCCTCTGAGTTCCCTGCCCTGATTCCTGCTTTTGCATTCATGTAAGCCTACACAAGATGGCCTAAAAGGTAATTTTCATACATTTAAATTGTCTAAATATTTTGGCTCATTCGAACATGACAAATTGTTGGCACACTGCTGAATGTCACTTGGGGTCGTATTAGTTAATTGCTTTTAAATATTACTATATGATTTAGTTCGTAACTTTTGCCTTCATGCTCTCAAGATAGAACCTGACAGGTTTTGGGGGGTTTTTTTGTCCTTTCAGGAGGTGGTAAAAGTCTGTGTTACCAGCTCCCTGCCTGTGTCTCTCCTGGCGTCACGATTGTCATTTCTCCCTTGAGATCACTCATAGTAGATCAGGTCCAAAAGCTGACTTCCTTGGATGTAAGTTAAAATACTACCGATTACAATAAAAAATACTAATAAAGATGTAAAAATAATTGTATTTCAGTACTCTGAGAACCTTTTTCAATAAGTAATTTGTGAATTGTAAGCATAAAGCACAGCCAGTTTCATTAAGTTGTACGAGTTTGAAAATTCCAACACAGATAACCTTCTGTAGTTCAGTCTGACTTTATTCTAGAAAAATGTAATTTAGCAAGAACTTTTAACCCATATTTTGCTGATGTGAATTTCTTTTGCTAATGTGAAAGGATTTCTTTTCCTACTACTGCGAGATCACCACAGTTCCCACTCTCTTCATGTCTTAACATGCGTACGCAGGAGCACCCCCACACGGGCATCTTTTTTCCTCTTGGCCGAGGTTAAGAACATATATAAATGTATTCTGCCAAATCCTGCATATTTTCAAGGTTATGAGCTCCCACCCCTCAACGAGACCGCTGGTTTGATTTTTCTCCCAAAGAATGTGTTTGTGCAGTGCCCATCCCCCGTGGCCCACCAGGCCTGATGCTACTCTCATCGTCCCTGAGCTTGAAAACACTGGAGGTAACCTTTGCCCAAACTAAAACAAGCCATACCTTAGGATGCGACGCTCTTGGGTACTGAATTCATATTTTATCTTACTTATAGATGTGAAAAGCAAAGGCAGTAAAGAAAAGAGAAAAAAGAGAAGGAAATAAATAATGGGAATATTTTGAGTTATGGCTAAGAGAAGTTTTTTATTTTTTTTTAAATATATGCTAACTACTTACTTCCACTGCACTGAGATTATCTTCTCTATACCCAGTTTTGATACATGACTTCTAAAACATTTATAGAAACTGAGAATACGTCTGTGCTTATGTTTGCTACTTTCGTGCTTAGATTCCAGCTACATATCTGACGGGTGATAAGACTGACTCAGAAGCCACAAGTATTTACCTGCAATTATCCAAGAAAGACCCAATTATAAAACTTCTGTATGTCACTCCAGAGAAGGTTTGTATTGATACTGCTATTTTAAAATATGGGATTAACGCTGTTTTAGAAAAACAACCCAGGTCTGCCTCCTGAGGAGGGAAAAACCCAGTCTTCCCTCCCTTTTGTTTTCTCCTTTACTATCACATAGAGTGTTTCAGTCCTCGTGACCAAAAGCGTGGACTTTTTCCTCGTTCTTTCTGAGGGGCTCTCTGTGGCCGCAGCAGGAGGTCCCGCAGTATCACTCCATGCCGACACTGTCTGCACTGAGATAGCGTCTGGTCCCACGGGTTAAGGGCTCGGCCCCTTGACGTGGTTCCCACCCTTCTTTAGATGCCAGCAGCAAGTTGAAGGTCCCCAGGTTACCCATAACTTCTGTCTGATTTAGCTAACAAGTCAGAGGTTCCCATGACCCCCCACCTCAGGTTCAATCGGTGTACTAGATCGGCCCGCAGAACTCAAGGGAACACTTCACATTTACCAGTTTATTACAGGATGTGATAAAGGATGCAGATGAACAGCCAGAGGAGCGAGACACAGGACAGGGACTGGGCGGGTCCCGAACGCAGGAGCTTCTGTCCCCGTGGCATTAGGATGCCTGACCCTCCCCAGGTGGATGTGTTCACCAACCCGGAAGCCTGCCAAACCCCAACTCTGGGGATTTTATGGCTGCCTCATGTAGGCAAGATCATTTCCAGCCCCTGTCCCCTCTCTACAGGATGGGGTGCTCTCGAAAATTCCAGGCTTCTGATCATGGCTTGGTTTCTGGTGAGCAGTCCTCACCCAGAGTCACTGCCCCAGAACAAAAGATGCGCCTGCTGCTCTTATCAGTTAAGCATTTAGAAGGGATTTAGGAGCCCTGCATCAAGGATGGGGTCAGAGACAAATATTAGAACCAGGGAGGCTTCTGTTCTTGTCACTTGGCAAATTACAAAGGTTTCAAGGGCTCTGCCAGGAACTGGAAGCAGAGACCAATATATTTTTCTATTATCTCATTAAAGCCTGCTAGAATACGTAATATTTTTAAGATTTTTGACATAATCTTTTTTTTTTAAGATTTTATTTATTTATTTGACAGACAGAGATCACAAGTAGGCAGAGAGGCAGACAGAGAGAGGGGAGAAGCAGGCTCTCTGCCGAGCAGAGAGCCCGATGCGGGGCTCGATCCCAGAACCCTGGGATCATGACCTGAGCTGAAGGCAGAGGCTTTAACCCACTGAGCCACCCAGGCGCCCCTGACATAATCTTTTTTTTTTTTTAAGATTTTATTTATTTATTAGTTAGAGAGAGAGAGAGAGCGAGCACAGGCAGACAGAGAGACAGACAGAGGCAGAGGGAGGAGCAGGCTCCCTGCCGCGCAAGGAGCCCGATGTGGGACTCAATCCCAGGACGCTGGGATCATGACCTGACCGAAGGCAGCTGCTTAACCAACTGAGCCACCCAGGCGTCCCCTGACATAATCTTTTTTAATAAAGATTTTATTTATTTATTTGAGAGAGAGAGCACGAGCAGGGGGGAGGGGGAGAGGGAGAAGCAGACTCCCCACTGAGCAGGGAGCCTGATGTGGGTCTCAATCCCAGGACCCTAAGATCATGACCTGAGCCAAAGGCAGACTCTTAACCAACTGAGCCACTCAACCGACTGAGTCATTGGCATAATTTCCGATACACGGTATAGTACAAGGATTCCTGTATTACTTTTACCCTGAAACCCTAATGGTAACACTTTACTTAACTGCTTTATTGTTCTTTCTCTCTCCTTACTTTTTTTCCTAAAATATTTGAGAGTAGGTTGCAGACATGCTCTCCCTTTCAACCCTAAATACTCCACTGTGCATTTCCTAAAAACAAATTCGAGGGTGCCTGGGTGACTCAGTCAGTTAAACGTCTGCCTTTGGCTCAAGTCATGATCCTGAGGTCCTGGGATGGACACCACATCAGGCTCTCTGCTTAGCGAGGAGCCTGCCTCTCGCTCTGCCTGCTGCTCCCCCTGCTCGTGCTCTCTCTCTCTGTGTCAAATAAATAAAGTCTTTAAAAATAAATAAATAAAACAAATTCTCTTGCATAACCTCAGTACAGTCATTAAAATGAGAAAATTTTTATTGATACAGTACAATGACTTAATCTATAAACCTTATTCCTGTCTCACTAGTGTCCTTTATAGCACAAGAAGATCCTGGATTATGCATTGCATTCAGTTGTCATGTCTCTTTAAGGTTTTTCTGTCTCTCATGATTTTGACAGTTGCGAAGTGTGAAGGCCAGTTGTTTTGAGGACTGTCCCTCAGTTCGAATGTATCTTCTGTTTCCTCATGATGAGGTTTTTGTTACTCGTCTTGGCAGGAGTATCACAGAGGTGGCGACATGTTCTCGGTGCATCCGAGTGGGAGGCACTAGATGTCTGTTCCTTCTGTTACCGGTCATGTTAGTTAACTTTGATCACTTGGTTGAGGTGATGTCTGCCCAGTTTCTCCACTACAAAATTCCTTTTTTTGTCGTCGTTGCAATTACTATAATAATTACAAAAATAAATGTACATTTTTGCTTTTGCAGTGAGCGGGTATCCTGCTGTGGGATACTCTGAGACTGGATAAGTATCCTGTTACTCATCAGACTTACCCAAGAGAGTTTTATCACCCGTTGATGACTCCCTGTCAGTGTTAACTATAATGGATGCCAAATGATGATTTTTCTGACTTAGCTGGCCTTCTCTTATGACGAAGAGCTTTCCCTTTTATCTACTTATGTATTTATATCAACTTAAAATTATGGGTTCTTAATTTGTCAGGGGGCTATCATCAGTTCCCATTGTTACTTGGATGCTCTAATTGTCCTAGATTTGGCGAATAGAAGAGCTCCAACTCGCTGCTTCTGTGTCCTTTTGACATGTCCCTGTCTAGATACAGATGCCAGGTGTTGTCGTTGCCACTGGGACATCATTGCTTCCAGGCCCTGTATAGACGGAAGCATGAAATACTTACATACATACGAGTGTGTGTGTCGCCACCCCCCAAATAACATGCCCTCCCATAACGTACATCTGTAACCCTGTCACCAGCGTAAATGTGTGGTGCCTCAGGTATATTGAGGCAGAAAAAATGTTTTGGAACCACTGACCTAGTACATAACTGCTTGCTAAATGAGGGTGAATATTCTAGAAGGTCTCATTCAGAATTTTCTATTACTTCTGCCAATTCTCTTCATACATTGAAGTAAGAACTTCTTTTATATGGAGGGTTGTTTTTTTTTAAGATTTTTTTATTTATTTATTTGACAGACAGAGATGAGAAGCAAGCAGAGAGAGAGGAGGAAGCAGGCCCCCTGCTGAGCAGAGAGCCCGATGCGGGGCTCAATCCCAGGACCCTGGGATCATGACCTGAGCTGAAGGCAGAGGCTTTAACCCACTGAGCCACCCAGGCGCCCTATATGGAGGTTTTAATACAGCTTACGTTGTAGTGGAACTTAAAGACAACAGTGCCCTTAAGGTGATGTGGTGTTTAAACGTTTTCAGATCTCTAATGAATACATTTCTGGTCTAGGTCTGTGCAAGTAATAGACTGATTTCCACTCTGGAGAATCTGTATGAGAGGAAGCTCTTGGCACGTTTTGTCATTGATGAAGCACATTGTGTCAGTCAGGTAAATACTGGTTTATGTGACTTGAAATCTCAATACATACTATCAATAGGATATGTATTTTCAGAATAGAGGGAAATCGGTAACTTACTCTTCTAGCTCGCTGAAGAATACAGTGGTTCTCAGTACAGTGAGCAGTGTTTTATCTTTATGTAAGGAAGATCCACACAGTCTGAAAAGCAGTATTTTTCTTTCCAACTAGTGGGGGCATGATTTCCGCCAAGATTACAAAAGAATGAATATGCTGCGCCAGAAGTTCCCTTCTGTTCCAGTGATGGCCCTTACCGCCACAGCTAACCCCAGGGTACAGAAGGACATCCTCACTCAGCTGAAGATTCTCCAGCCTCAGGTGTAAGTTGCCGAAAGTCCCGAATTAAAACACCCGGGGGCAGTGATTCCCAGATTGCTGCACAGGAGAATCATGGACTGAGCTTTGAAAATCCCGAGGCACAGATTGCACTCTGTCATTTAGATCAGAATTTGGGGGGCTGGGAGCCATTATGTTTCTAAAGAGTCCCCAAGTGACTCCAGTGTGCAGCAAAACATGGGAACCAAGTCCCAGTGGCTTTTTCCTTACTAAAATTAAAGCTCTATCCCCATAGCTATTTTGGAAGTAGGGGTAAAGTATGTGCTGTACCTGATAACTCTAGGAGGTCCCAGGAGCAAATTAGCTTGTGTTTATCTGATTCTGGCTCCCGTACATCCTAGAGCGTACATCAGGAAATGAACAGATGACCCTGCTCTGTCGTTTTCCCCTGAAGCCCCACTTAATCCAAGATGCTGAAACCCGTCCAGAAACGATGCGTAACAGCTTTCATACTTTGTTTTCATCTCAACAGCAAAGTGCTTCTTGCCACCAAATCTGTAATTACTCGTGACAGAAACTGCTATAAGGGAGTAGCCCCACATATCTAGGTTGTACTGGATTGTTCTCTCCATGAGTTGGTGGAGGCAGGTAGATTCTCTGATAGGTTCACTCGCTCAGCAGATGCTTACTCAACAACTGCTGTGCGCCAGTGAAAATACTTCTCCCTTCTAATCTATCAGGGGTGCTTTGAGTTTGAGGAGTGCCTGAAGAAACGACTAATGTGTCGGAGTGAATTGTTAAGGCACGCCTTTTGTTCATTTGGAAATACAGACAGTGAGCTGGCTCTCTAAATATTGTCGGTAAAAACAGCAGCCTCGCTTAGCAGGTTACGGGAAGAGCCAAAAGTGCCAATGAAGGATATGGGGGAGCTTGAGATTAAGACAGCTACAGGGACCTTTGCAGGTTAAACTGGCATTCTTGAGCACACGAATTTTTGAGTCCTCAGAATTTTGTGTGTGAAATCCCAAAATTCAAAATGGAATATTCTACTTTAATCCCACTTGCAGAGGGTTTTGTGTAGAATTGGGGGCTGGAGGAGATTTTGCTTCCTTAATTGATATACTTTATAGCATTATATTTAAGTGTCATATTATGCTTTAGATTCTAGAGAATAACCTACATGCTAGAAATTCACTTCCGTAAGTACTACACTGATCTGTGGTAGCCTCTCTTTTTTTTAATAGGCAATGTTTTTAGCTTTTTTCCATTAAATGTATGCCAGATGCAGTCTACTCTTCTTTTAGGCCAGTCATATTAATTACCAAATGCACATAGTTAAAAGAAATTATATAAATTCAATTAACCTTTTGAATAACTTTTTCTAAGTATGGAATTTGTCATTTTTGTTTAAGTAAACATTGCTTATATGCATTCAGAGACAGACACCTTTAAAATCTTTTCCTAGTCGTGTGAGGAGATCAGCTTGGAAAAGCAATAGATTGTACATTTCCTGAGTCTAGCATGTGGCGCCCTGTGCATAATTGGCACTCAATAAGAATGAATAAATGGAACATATGGAGGAATTTTGGTAAATGTGGGTAAAATATGAAAATTTGGGCAACTCTGTTGATTCCTTAATATATTTGGTATTTCTATATTTGGGAGAGTTTAAATCTCTTAGTGGAAGTAAAAGATTTTAACAGACACTTTCTGGTACATTTTTTCCTGATCTCTTTTGCCAATCGGCCCTTGTTTGGATTAAATTTACCCAGCTGCTGCTGTGTCATGGGCCCCGGTGAAGGCAGGTCTCCCTAGGATTGGAGCCCTGGCCCCCGTGCTCCTCTCCTACAGCTACTCTGTACTGATCTTCTTCATCTTTGGGAAATACCAGGGTAGATAATAAAATAGAGATTTTATTCCTTTTCCTTAGGACCTTAAAATATAAACTGAGAAAGAGGAGACAGACTTATAGACAGCTGATAGAACAATGTAGCCTAATACGTAATACGGCAGTAACAAGAGCTGACAGTTACATATTTAGCCTATTCGATGTGCCAGGCACTATTCTTGACCTTTTATGTATATGAACTCATTTCTCCACCCAAAAGGCTTATGAGGTAAGTACTCCTATTTTCCTCACTTCGGAATGAGGAAACAGAGGCATAGAGAAGTAATTTGAACAAGGTCATATGCTTTGCGAATGATGGAGGGAGGGCTTAAGCCCAAACAGTCTGGTTTCAGAACCCTTTAAATACTTTTTAATAAGTTGCAGAATGAAGTAAGTGGTAATTAGAGATGTAAATTATGACTGCAGGAACTCAGGAAGGCAAGATTGACGATAACCCAAAATAACAACTGGTTGTTAATGAGGAGGGGTCGGATGGGGTTTTATACGGGAAGCAGGCTTTGTAGGCTGAGTAGTCTTTTTTGTAAGCAGCTGCGTTGAGATATAGTTTACATACCTTAAAATTCACCTTTTTAAAGTGTGCAGTTCTAGGATTTTTTTTTTGTTCACAGTGTTGTGCAATCCCACCACTACTTTTAGAACATTTCTGTCTCCCTTAAAAGAAACTATACCCATTAGCAGTTCTGACTATCCCCCCGCTTCCCCAGCCCTAGACAACCACTGATCTATTTTGTGTCTTTATATATTTTTGCCGAAGCCGGACATTTCATATAAACAGAATTTTAGGGGCGCCTGGGTGGCTCAGTGGGTTAAGCCCCTGCCTTCAGCTCAAGTCTATGGTCTCAGGGTCCTGGGATCCAACAGGCTCTCTGCTAGTGGGGAGCCTGCTCTCCTCTCTCTCTCTCCCTGCCTCTCTGCCTACTTGTGATCTGTCTCTCTGTCAAATAAATAAAGTCTTCAAAAAAAAACACAAAACAAAACAGAATTTTACAGGACGTGGCCTGCTGTGGCTGGCCTCTCACGTAGCACACATGTCCACAGTTCATCTGCGTCACAGTGTGTGACAGTACTTCATTCTGTTTCAGTGACAAAAAATACTCCATCGTATGTGTGTGCTCTGCATTTTATTCATTCGTTTATCATGTGGTGGCATTTTGAGTTGTTTCCATTTTGTGGCTGTTATACTTAGGAATACTTCTCTGAGCCTTTGTGTCTAAGTTGTCACATAGACGGGGGCTTCCGTTTCTCGGGGACATCTGTCCGGCAGGGGCGTCATCGGGCCCTGCAGACTGCGGGAGGTTTTCCAAAGCAGCAGCAGCATGCAGTGTGTGAGGGTTGTGGTTGCTCCCTGTCCGCTCCCACATGTGGTAGCGTGTGCCTCTTTGGTTATACTCATCCCCGTGGGTGTGAAGTGGTGAGGATGGCACTTTCACAGGTGGAGAGTGAGGATTCGGGGCTGGAGTTTTGGACATCAAAGTACAAGTCAGTTCCAAGGAACGGATGATA
Source organism: Taxidea taxus jeffersonii (assembly GCA_003697995.1). Classification (NCBI taxonomy): domain Eukaryota; kingdom Metazoa; phylum Chordata; class Mammalia; order Carnivora; family Mustelidae; genus Taxidea; species Taxidea taxus. The sequence continues at coordinate 27,064 of RCUC01065625.1, forward strand.
ATTCATGGGATGAGTGGAGAGACCTGGAGAAGGGCTGGCCCTGGGGAGGCAGGTCGACGCCCTATCGCAGGGATCTTGTGTTTCTCCATGATAAAGTGTTTGGACTTCATCCTGTGGGCAGCGCGGCCTGGAAAGTGGCTTGACCTGAACCCTACGGTAGAGTGATCATGCTGGCAGTGGGAGAGAAGGTAGAGCAGAGGAATGAGAGATCAGAGGCCAGACAGCCCCTAGCGTTCTAGGAGAGGGTAACGATGGTGGCGGCAGCAGAGGACGCAGGGGACGGGGTGGAGGGAAAGCACAGCTGAATCCATGAGACTGGCAGCTGATGGCGTAAGAAAGGCAGACATCATGGAAGTTTCTGTATACAGTTTCTGGTGCGGGTGACCACCGCCGCTGACCATAACTGGACGTGCAGGAAGGGAGCAGGGGTGGAGGAGTGGGTAATGAATTTGATTTTTAGCTCAGTGGTGTGGGGGATGTTTAAGGGGTGGGTGGGGATGGCCATGGCCTCAGTCTTCCTGCTTTTTGTGGTCATATGGGCCTCCTGAAAGGATTTTGGAAAACCGTACCACTCGTGTGTTTCTAACCTAACACCAGAAAATGTTCAGCATGAGTTTTAAATAAAGAGAATGTGATCTGTGGTAACATTTTTAAATGAAATTGTTACCTAGCGCTTTTAAATGTATCCAGTAGAATATAAATATAATAGAAATGCTGTACCTAATTTTTAACTTTTGGGGCACCTGGGTGGCTCAGTGGGTTAAGCCTCTGCCTTCAGCTCAGGTCATGATCCCAGGGTCCTGGGATCCAGCCCCACGTCGGCTCTCTGCTCAGTGGGGAGCCTGCTTCCCTTCCTCTCTCTCTGCCTGCCTCTCTGCCTACTTGTTATCTCTCTCTGTCAAATAAATAAATAAAATCTTAAAAAAAAAATTTTTTTTAACTTTAAGTATCTTCAAAATGTTCTTTAACAGATAGTTTACATCTTTCCTTTTTCTCTGTGAACTCCTATTTTTCTTTCAGTTTCCCCACAGATTTTTATCCTAAGGCAATATATTTTTATGCATGAAGTCTTGTTGCTTAGTCTACTATACTTACCTGCAAGAAAATAGATGCATAAATTAAAAGTTGGGTTTTTTTAACTTTCCTGTACCAAAATTTTCTTACAGATTGAATTATTATAATCATCATTGCTTCTCAACCTTTTGGCTAAGATCAAGTGAATTATTATAATCATTAGTTTATATAACTGGTCAGAATAGTTTAACCATATTTTTCAAATTTTAGCATACATTTTTTTAAAAGATTTATTTATTTATTTATTTGACAGAGAGATCACAAGTAGGCAGAGAGGCAGGCAGAGAGAGGAAGGGAAGCAGGCTCCCTGCTGAGCAGAGAGCCCGATGCGGGGCTTGATCCCAGGACCCTGAGATCTTGACCTGAGCTGAAGGCAGAGACTTTAACCCACTGAGCCACCCAGTCGCCTCGAGCATACATTTTGATTGGGAATGTGTAATTTAATGAGATAGGCTTCTTTCAGCTAGCTGATACAACATTTGTTTTGGCAAATCAAAACAGCTCTTATTTCTTATTTTTATAGATGTGAGCATTGAGAACCATTGCTCGCATAAACATGTAGATGGGAATGGAAAGCATTTATTATAGCAGTAACACTCAATTATTTGAATTTTTTCTGACGTATATGCCAAAATTACATAATGATCCATCATCAAAAATTATTTTTAATGATCTGTCAGCTGACAACTCAGATCCTTTCAATTTTGTGGAAAGTGAGGAATTGTAAAGTGTTTGACTGGCAAAATAAGATCATTAGTTACTTTACTTTTTCTGGGAAACATGCTATTAAAAAATACTTTACCAGTGGGACGCCTGGGTGGCTCAGTTGGTTAAGCGGCTGCCCTCGGCTCAGGTCATGATCCCAGGGTCCTGGGATCGAGTCCCACATCGGGCGGGCTCCTTGCTCGGCAGGGAGCCTGCTTCTCCCTCTACCTCTGCCTGTGCTTGCTTGCTCTCCCTCCCTCTCTCTGTCAAGTAAATAAATGAAATCTTTAAAAAAAAAAAAAAACTTTACCAAGACCTTTCTAATAACAATTAAATATTCTTATTCCTGGGCGCCGGGGTGGCTCAGTGGTTAAGCATCCAGCTTTTGGTTTTGGCTCAGGTCGTGATCTCAGGGTTGTGAGTTCGAACCCCACATCAGGCTCTGCACTGAGCATGGAGCCTGCTCGAGATTCTCTCTCCGTCTGCCTCTCCCCCACCAATCAATCAGTCATTTTTCTTGTTCCTCTTTCACTGAAATGCATCTTGTATCCATTACATTCGGAAGAGTTGGGGAAATCAAAATGCTGTTAGTTTCAGTACACTTTGCTGATACATTTTTTACAATATATAATTTATATTATCTAACATATAAATATAATTGATATTTTATATTAATATATAATTAATTATATTATAATATTATTACTATATTACATATTATAAATAAACTCTAAGGTATTTTTATTGTGGGATATGCTTTTAAATAATAGTTTTTTTAAAAGATTTTATTTATTTATTTGGCAGAGAGATCACAAGTAGGCAGAGAGGCAGGCAGAGAAGTGGGGGGGAGCAGGCTCCCTGCTGAGCAGAGAGACCGATGTGGGGCTCGATCCCAGGACCCTGAGATCATGACCTGAGCTGAAGGCAGAGGCTTAACCCACTGAGCCACCCAGGAACCCTTAAATAATAGTTTTATCAAAATTTTGTGGCTACCAGTTAGCTCTTTCACATACTGGGACGTGGCTACTATATAACTTGGTTGGCCAAACCAGCGTTTGTTGCCAAACCCATCACCTAAATTAAACTTACTTTCATTTATTTAAAAGGAAAATTCTGACTTTCTCAGTCCACGTAAACTGTGTGGTACACATCCCCATGACAACTGTCTCAGTTTCAGAAGCAGCAAGAGCTGAGCACAAATTGATTCCATTTCCTGACACATCACTTAAAATGACATATGAGTTTGACACCCTGGACCTAATCATAGTTACCATGTTAATGTCAACTGATACAGTACTCCCTAAGTGAAGATACTGTGGAGTCTCAAGCTTTTTTAAAAATAAGATCTTTATTGAGATATAATTTGGTTGCCTGGCTCGCTTAGTCAGTACATTGAGACCCTTGATCTCCAGGTGGTAAGTTCAAGCCCCACATTGGGCATGAGCCTACTTTAAAAAAAAAAAATGAGAGAAAGATAAATGACACATCATAAAATTCACCCATTTAAAGGTTAGCATTCCGGGGTTTTTTGGTCTTCACAGAGTTATGCAGCCATCCCCCAAATCTAAGTGTAGAACATTTTCATCACCCCAAAAAAGAAACCTGGTACTCGTTAGTGGTCACTTCCCATGTTCCCCTTCTCCTGTGTGCCCGTCAGCTTTTCCCAAGCACAGTCTTTTCACGGCTCATCCCTGTGGCCGCATGTATCAGTACCAGGTTCCTTAATAATAATCCTGAATAATCTTACATTGTATGGGCATTCCGTGTTTATTTATACATTCATCAGTTGATGGGACCTGTCTCTGACTAGAATATTTGGTAATTCCAGGGGCACCTGGGTAGCTCAGTTGTTAAGCATCTGCCTTTGGCTCAGATCGTGATCCCAGGGTCCCAGGATCGAACCCCGCATCGGGCTCCCTGCTCAGTGGAAAGCCTGTTTCTCCCTCTCCCACTCCCTCTGCTTATGTTTTTATCTTAAAAGAAAAATATCTGGTTATTCCAAACTTCCTATTTTCCAACAGAACAGGTAAGACAAACTCCAAGCAGCTGCTAAGGTTCTCAACGTAGCAAAGGTGTACAACCTGGCCCGTGTGCTGGGGTTCAGCAGGCCTTTTGTAGTGGAGAGATCTGTTGTGGTTTTGAGTTTGAGATCGGCAACTTTATTTCCTAACGTCATGTCATTTTATTATTACTATTTTTTAAATATTTATTTATTTATTTGACAGACAGAGATCACAAGTAGGCAGAGAGGGCAGAGAGAGAGGAGGAAACAGGCTTCCTGCTAAGCAGAGAGCCCAATGCGGGGCTCGTTCCCGGGACCCTGGGATCATGACCTGAGCTGAAGGCAGAGGCTTAACCCACTGAGCCACCCAGGTGCCCCTCATTTTATTATTTTTAGTAATTTGTTTGACTAAGGTAATTAGTCAACATTTCTAAGGTGGTTTTTTTTAAAGATGTTATTTATTTGTTTGCCAGAGAGAGAGAGAGAGCGTGTGCACACAAGCATGGGGAGCAGCAGGCAGAGGGAGAAGCAGACTCCCCGCTGAACAAGGACCCTGATTCTCGGGGTTCGATTCTAGGACCCTGGGATCATGACCTGAGTTGAAGGCAGAAGCTTAACTGACTGAGCCACCCAGGCGTCCCTAAGGTTTTTGTTTTTTTTTAAATTATGACATAGATATTAGAAATTTTTCAGATGATGTGTCAGTTTTTTATAACTGCTTTATTGAGATGTAATCCATGTACCATACAGTTCACCTATTTAAAGGGTACAGTTCAGTGGGCTTTAGTGAGTTGTGCGACCGTCACCACAATCAGTTTTGGAATGTCTGCCTCACCCTGCAGAAACACCCACGTCCAGTAGTAGTCACTTCCCCTCCCCCACATGCCTACCTGCAACCACTAATCTGCCTTCTGTTTGTACAGTTGCCTGTTTTGGATATCTCATAGAAATGAAATCATCCGACCCATGGTCTTCTGCAACTGGCTTCTTCCACTTAACACGATGTTTTCAAAGTGTTATTGCTGAATAATACTCCATTGTATGGGTGTGGCCCATTTTATTTATTGGTGAATATCTAGGTTGTTTCCATTTGGGGCTCTTATGACTAATGCTGAAATATATGTTCACACACAGGTTTTGTGTGGACCTCCTCCTTCCTTTCTCGGGGCATGCACATAGGAATGGAAGTGCGCGCTTGTTGGGTGACTGGTTTTCACCTTCTGCAGAACTGCCAGGTGTTTCCAAAGGAGCCATACTGTTTCCCATTCCCACCAGCGGAGTCGCGGGTTCTCATGCCACCCTTGCTGTGGTCTCTTTTTTGACCCAGACTTTTTTTTTTTTTTATACATAAAACATTGTTCTGAATGGAAAATGTAGGGAAAGGTAACAAGGCCATTCTTGTCTAGTCATTTCAGTGTTCATATGGGTAGGGAGATTCATGCACCACTCTCAACCTAAGCCCAAAGTAACTCTAGTGATTTTTTTTTTTAAAGATTTTATTTATTTATTTGACAGAGATCACAAGGAGGCAGAGAGGCAGGCAGAGAGAGGAGGAAGCAGACTCCCTGC
>RCUC01065662.1:0-33702 GCA_003697995.1 Taxidea taxus jeffersonii
CGCATTCAATCTGGCTAATTTGTAGAATGTTTAATAAAGGGGTGGGCGAGAAGTAAGGAAATAAATGAGAGAAGATACAGTTCTCCAGAGCTAACAACTAGTGGAAAACCATTACACCTCTGGGCCTGAAGTTGTAAGGGAGTGAGCAGTTATGAAATGTGCAATAACTAGCTATCCATCTGAAAGGAACTGGGGTAACTGACTGCGGGAAATTAAGGGTCTAAGTGCCCTGACCTCACTCTGTTCCCACGCAGATATCTGAATCTGAAGAAGTAAATGAAAATTATCCATCCAACATAATCCTAATGGGGAAGACATTTCAACTGGGATCTTGTAGCCAAAAATCAGGAGTTTTGATTTCATTCTAACTCTAATGCAAAGCCACTTAAGATTTTTAAGTTGAGAAATAGCATGAAATGCTATCGATGCTTTAAAAATAATCCTCTAGCTATTCTGTAAAAACTGAACTGGAGAGGGTCAAGAGAAAAAAATGGGATGATGAATTTGGAAGTTATTGCAGTGGGTTAGGCAAGAAATGATTGTATTTTTGCTTGTATTAGAAAGGTGGCAGTAGAGATGGATATAAAGGAGTGGCATGAAGCACAATTTGGAAGGAGAATGCAGATGATTTAGTGGTAAATATAATACGGGGAATGAGGAAGAAGATGTCAAGTATAAATCTCAATCTTCTGGACTCCCTAACAAGTGAGAGGGTGGGTGTAATTTACTGAGATCTGTTCAGCATGGGCTAGTTGAAAATTAAGTTTGAGAAAAATCCCTGAAGAGAGAAGAAAAAAATGCAATGTATAAAAAGTCACACAAGCTGCATAGTTTTCTAGGAACAAAGCACATTTTATTATAGTCTATTTCAGCATTTTGGAATCTAACCACAAATTTAAAAAGTCAGTTTTATGGCTGTCTTCTGTCACTGGTAAATGGGAGCTTTCAGGGACGTCTGCTCACCTCTTTGAGATAAATGATATTACTAGCTGAAGACAATAAAGTTATCTGTGACAAATGAATAGAATATTGACTTTATTCTATTTTCCTCTGGTAATTTTTTAAAGAAATATTCAGAAGATAGGTTCCAGGCCCAACCAATTGAAAATAACACTAGAATTAATTTATTGTTAACTAACCCATTCTCAATATTTCTAGCATCTGTGTTTATTTGGCTATAGTTTATACATCTTCTATCAGTCAGATTTCTATTAATTCTTTACAGGATTATGTAGTACAAAAAGATTCTAAGGAATGAAGCAGTTTCAGTAAAGTTTCAATATATGCCTTATCCTCTTCCCCGAATTTCTAAACATTTTAACTAACTTTCCTAAGAGAAAATTAATCATGCCTTCTAATGTGAAAATCTTGAAAGACCAATGTTCTTCTCTTTTTCTCATTGGTTAAAATCACCTACACTAGATTATCAGAGAATGGCAACTGCTACTTCCAATGATGATTCCTTCTGATGCCCTCAAGTAGATAATGTTGTTAACAGCTCCTGCGGGGCTTTTCACAGAAAACTGTGGCAGCCAACTGGGACAAGTCCTGCTTCAAGTTCTTAGCATCAGTGCTCAGAAAGAATGAAGAGCTTGTTGTAAGCAGCTCCTACAAACCACTCCAGTTAACTCCAGTTAAAAAGACTAATACCTAGAAATCTGTGACACAAATGTCCAGAAAATATATCATTTGATAGGTCCTTTGCTTCCTTGGAGGCTAGAATGCTCTGGAACACTTTAAGTCCCTATATCTAAAGTCTCAGTATTAAATAATCCATCATGTCTTGACTGTTAACCCCACCAAAAGCTGCCACATGAGCAAAATAACTAAGGGCTGGTCCTTTGGAGTTGATGGTCATGATTTTGTCATGTGATCTGAAATCTGGGATTGACTGGACTAAGAGTGGGTGCTGAGCACTAGAGGCTGACAAATACAGGCACGCTCTGTGGAGTTTTGACTAGTAGACCGAAGTCAGACCCTTTCTCAGAGAGTTTGTATGTGAGACATGGGTAGTAATTCAGACAAAAGAGTAATTTACTCACCAAGAGTCAGCTATTGTTGGTAAGAACATAGAGGTAAACTCATAGTAGATACTAAGGACAGAAAGTGACTAGTCAAAAACGACGATTTTCTAAAGCTGCTGTTGAGCCTCTAAAACTATGTGGTATACCCAAAGTTAATCTATTTATTCATAGATTCCAGTCCTGAAACTATAGAGGCTGGTTCCAATTCTTTCTTATTTCCCAGTGTCTCTTTCCAATGAACTATCACCCAAAGTATTGAAAGCATTTCTTGATTTCTTAACACATAAACCCCCTAACACAAATTAACACAAATCCTTATTTGATCATTATTTTTTAAAATTTTTCAATAAATGATCACTTTCAATGTAGTAAATGAGCACCCTCTTTTTGGAATAAAATGTCCTTAATTTAAATTGTAGCTTTTTTTACTTACCTATGTGACTTTGCGTAAATTATTTAACCTCTCTGTTCTTACAGGTTTCTCATCTGTAAATGGAAGATGAGACTAGTGTCATAGTTGTAAAGTTTAAAACGTTGCATGTGAAGTATTTAACAAAAAGTAATTTCTTATTGTAGAATATTAAATTTTCAAAAGATGGCTGTCTGTTCTAAAGAAAGTATTCACAACTGCTGTGTTTTCAGTTTTGAAGGGGAAAAACACTTTATTGATATTGTAAAGTAAAAACCTAGTGAAAATGAAAAGAAGAGAAGGAAAATCTATGCACAGATGAGGGCAATATAAGTAGTGAAGGAGAATAAGATAGAGGTACATAGAGCTGGTATTTACAACATCCAAACTCATTAGCTGGGAAAGCCCCATGGATTTAGACAAGCTGGAGTCCTGATTGAGAGGCCTGGGTGGAACATCTTCCCCTCAGGTGAGACTTCTAACTGACCATCCCCATAAGGGCCATATTTAAAGGGCAAATGACAGGGTCTGAAGTTAAACCTTTGTTTGCCTACATGCAGTTTGCAGTGAGCTGCATTTCTATGTTATCATGTATTTACATCTTCAAGGAGGCTGGGTCAAATGTGCTTGCCTCTCCACCCAGATTCCATTCTGGGGGACCAGCCCAGCCAGAGAAGATGGAAGGCAAAATTTATAGCCCCTGTTGTCCAGACCAGAAGGGCCAATTCTGATCTAGAGGCCAGCTAATAATTGATTTGTCAGACTCCCAAGGTCACTTATGCAGCAGAAGTCTCACATATGACATTCCTCAGACTGCCTGCATACATGCAGGTCTGGTGGTCAGTTATGCAGGACAAATCACAGAAACCTCCATCCATACAATACACTACACACACTCACACACACACCTATATATGTTATAGTATGTTATATACTATATATCTACTATGTATCTATACTATATATACTATGTATGTATATGTGTGTGTGTTATAATATGTTATATACTACATATCTTACATTCCACACTGTCTTTTTATAGTATGATATTGACACATTTCTATTAGGAGGTGGCCCATTTTACTTCTTCTTGAAACTGGGTAAATCTTTGTAACCACCTCAACAAAAAGATTGTAGTAGAAGTGACAATGCTTGACTTCTGAATCTAGATCATAAAAGATGACATGGCTTCTGCCTGGCTCTAACTCTCTCTTGAAATTCTCACCGCTTGAACCTAGTCACCAAGTTGTGAGGAAGCCCAGGACATATGGAGAGGCCATGTGTAGGCATTCCAGCTGAAAGTCCCAGCTAAGGTCTCATTTGACAGCCATCATTAACCACCAGACCTACGTAAGAGTGAAGGAGCCATTAGATCATATCATCTCTCAGCCTTGGAGTCTTTCAGCTGAGACTTCAGATATCCTAGAGCAGAGGCAAGTCATCTCCATTGTGCTCTTTCCAAATTCCTGGCCCACAGAACCTATGAGCACAATGAATAATTATTTTACATCACCAAATATTAGGGTTATTTATTATAGCATAGTAACCAGAATACTCAACAAATGATAATTATTATATTATAGTATTAAGTTAGAACTCCTAAAGTGTGATGCAATAACATTATTATAATTACCACCATTTTCATCATTATCATCATCATTACTATATTGTGAGGGTCTTACATATTTTATTTCTATAAGTATATTGTCAGGAGGAAAGCATGACTCAATTTATTTAAAGATTCTTTTTTTTTCAATTTTATTTACTTATTTGACAGAGAGAGAGAGAGCACAAGCAGGGGGAGCAGCAGAAGGAGAGGGAGAAGCAAGCTCCCCCCTGAGCAGGGAGACCCATGTGGGACTTGATTCCAGGACCCTGGGATCGTGACCTGAGCCAAAGGTAGATACTTAACCGACAGAGCCACCCAGGCGCCCCTATTTAAAGATTCTTAAAATTAACTTTCCTGGAGCTCATATTCCCTTAAATGGAGAGCACCTATAGTGTTTATAACATGTTCTTGCCACTACAGGCCTGAGTCAGGAGAAACTTCCAGAAGTATTTGACAAGCTGTTTGTGTTTGAGAGCTTTATTTTAATTATGCTGAACAATCAAGAGAATTGAAATAGAATGAGCATTTCTTTGCAAGTTCCCAAACACAATGTATGTTTAATGTGCCTAACTTTTTACAGCAGGTATAGGAAGAAAAAAAATTATCTAGATAAGCTCTTTCAATAGCAAAAAGATTTTTTTTTAATGGTAATTGGCAGCAAGGCAGTTTGCTCTGGTTTATTTATAGTAAAATTGTAGAATTGTTTTTAAAGAGCAAACCTTTGTTCCTAGCAGAAAAATGTATACAGCAGTATTGTTTTATGGGTACCAAGAAGTGACAGATGTTAGTAATATGGTCAGCTTCCTGGATGAATCTTAGTTCTTCAGTGGGTTAATGAACTTTTATGGTTATACTTTTTTCTCTCACCTTCTACCCTTGTCTTTCATTTTTATCTTTGCTGAAACTTATAAAGGTGAAATGTCTTTTAAAATATGTTTAATAGGGGTGCCTGGGTGGCTCAGTCATTAAGCATCTGCCTTCAGCTCAGGTCATAATCCCAGGGTCCTCAGATTAAGCCCTACATCAGACTCTCAGCTCAGGAGGAAGCTTGCTTCTCCCTCCCCCACTCCCCCTGCTTGTGTTCCCTCTCTTGCTGTGTCTCTCTCTGTCAGATAAACAAAAATAAAATCTTTTTTAAAAAATGTGAAATAGCCCTATTTCATTGAAGGAAAAATGCCAATGCCAAAAGAGAAGAATAGGTATTAACAGTTGAAGCAGAAATCTTGAATTATTCAATAGATGTAATTCTGAAAAGTTTAGCATAACTTGGATTTTGGTAAATTATATTTTAGATACTCTATCAGAGTTTGATACTTCTTATCAAATCTTAGTGTATTTGTTTTGTAAATATAAAGTTTCAAATATTATTTTTATTTATAATAATCAGTGCCTAGAGTAGAAAATGGATAGTATATCTAAATTTAATTACAAATGAATAAAATTCTTAATGCTAAAGATAAAACTAAAAATTATTATATTTTATTTCAATATGGAAAAATATTTACCCATTTTTGGATGTACAAAGAAATTATTTTTAATATTTATAACCATAAAGATATCTTTTAAAAACAGATTGATAGATTTGGTTTCATAAACATTTGAAACATATATATGCAAAATATAACTCATATTAATTTTAAAAGTAAAGTGAAAAGGTAAAAAACAATTGCAACATATATAATAAATAATTTCAGGTATATGCATATATGTAAATGCATAGAGACAGAGAGTCAAGACAGAAAAAGAGCTCCTACAATTCAAATACAGTAATAAAAAAAAGGTGTCAAGATGTAAAAAGGCAAATGAAAGAGATAAGCAAATAGTTTAAATAAATTATGTTTAAACATATATGTAACAAAATATACAAATATCAAAACAAAAGCATAATGAGACATATTTTTAAATCTACCTAGTATTCAATCATTAAAATAGGGAAATCAATATTCTCATACAATTCATACATTGTTATTAGAATTATAAATGGATGCATTTTTCATTTGAAAGGCAATTTTGCAAAATCTACTAAAATTGTGTTTTGTATCATTTGGCACATCAACTTCACTTAGTGAATTTTACAAAACTGATACATTCCCATCAGTGAGTGAATATATATGTATAAAATATAAATTTTTAAAATGTTAGTAATACACAAAGACTGAGGAAAGAACATCTGCCAGAAAAGGATCAGTTAAACAAAGGTATACAAATACAGCGGTTAAAAAGAACAAAGTGGATCTATACAAACAGCTATGTTCAAAGAGAATGCATGTTAAAATTTAAGTTGTAAAAGCATATTTATAGCATGATTTAGTTTCTTATAAAATAATATTAATAAAAATAATATATAGAGGGGCACCTGCTTGGCTCAGTCAGTTAAGCATCTGACTCTGATTTCATCTCAGGTCATGATCTAGGGGTTATGAGATCAAGCCCCAGTGAGGTTCTGCACCAGGCTGCTTAAGATTCTCTCCATCCCTCTCCCTCTCCCCCCACTACCCCCTACTTGTGAATTCTCTCTCTCTCTTAAAAAAAAAATAATAATAATAAATAATAATAATGATATAGAAAAAAACTGAAGAGTATGCACTAAGCAGGTGATAAAATTTATCTCCAAAGGTAGAATTATGAAAACTTTCACTTTCTCCAATCCATATCTTATGGTGATCAAACTTTTACATGATGAACATGTATTACATTTCTTAATTAAAACATGTAGTAAGTTACAATAAAACAAGATGTAAAAGAGAAGATTGAATTTTACCTGTTTATATGCCACCTACAGAACAAATTGATCTAAAAGTCCAAAGAACTCTGGCAATTTTTGTTTGAGTGAAACTTCCTTTCATTAAGAATTGCAAGAGGAAGACATCAACAAGATGGTGGAATAACAAGCTCCTCACTTTCCTTTCTCCCATAGAGCTCCCCAAATAAACAGCTATGTACAGATCAATGCTCCCTGAAAGAAATCTGTAAATTAGTTGACTGACTTCTACAGATAGGCAACTGAAAAAATACCCATATGAAATGGGTAGGAAGAGTGGAGACACACTCACGTCATAAATCCTACCACCAACCCAGCACCTTACAATCAGTGCCCAGTTTCTCCCGATAAGCAAAGGGTTTGGGTCACACATCTAGTGCCCCAACTTTAATGGTGCCACCCAAGAAACTGGCTCCCAAATCACTCAGCTCTGGGAGCCAACAGAGCTCAGTATTTGCAAGCCCCCGGTGCTACAGAAAACAAGAAGGTGATTTTAAAAGGACTTCTCACTGCCCTTTCCCCAGGCTCAGCACAGAAGGAGCAGGCAGAAACACCTGGCTCTGTTTCTCCCAGGAAGGGGTTTAACTGTACATTTTCCAACTGCTATCTGGGTTATGCTTCTAATCACCCTGCATCTGGGAGCTCATTGGGCTTCCCTGGGAGCCTGAAACAGTTTGTGGGCACTTTCTGCACATTCTCCCCCTGGCTTGCTCCAGAGAAAGACAAGTCTCCAACTTCTACCTAGAAGAAGGAAGTTCATTCATCTAACACCTCAAGTTTTATGGCTGCCACCTAAGGGACTGATTCCAAAATCATTTAGTTCTGAGAGCTGATGGGCCTCAGCATTCACGAGACCACCTCAGCCACAGGAAAAAAGAAAAAAAAAAAGGTTGTTTTTTGTGTTTTTTTCTAATGAACATATGAGCACTTCCTAGGGCTATCCCCCAGGCTCAGCATAGGGAGAACAGCCAAAAAACCTAAGGCTCCCAATCTCTCACTGGAAGGAGTTTAACTACATACTTTCCCAGCTTCTGCCTGAGGGTCAGGCTTCTAATTGTGCTGCACCAGTAATAAAATCAAGTCTCCAGCTTCTCTTTGAAAAGTATTGGTCCAGACCTCGATTGCCCCAACTTCTATAACTGCCACCTGAGAGATGAGCTCCTAAATTACCTAGCTCTTGGAGCTGACGGGGCTTGGCATTCACAAGTCACCCAGGACCAAAAAGAACAGAGTGGCACTTTCATATGGTTGTGCAAGTAGTCCCAGTGGCTATTCCCCTTGGCTTAACACAGAGCAAGTAAGCAAAAATACACAGCTCCCACTTTCTCCATAATAGAGGCCAGACAGCATATCTACCATTCCAACTTCCCTAGCTGCAGTCTAAACATTGGCCTTTCAAATAGCATGAACCTTGGAGCAATGGCAGGGTAAGCAATTAAGGTAAGGCCTCCAGGAGCTAAATTGACATATAGGCATCCCCCCTTCCCCTTCTGGGCATTGACAAGACTTGGCACTTAATCTCCTGGGGACCAGTAAGAACAAAGATAGCAACTTCCAGGGAAGATTGCATAGTAGGAGGACCCTAGGCTCATCATCAGTGTAAATAACCCAGAAAATGACCTGAAGACTGGCATAATAAACATCACAACTATATGTAGAGAGAGGCCACCTCTAAGAGCATAGGAAGGGCAGAGATTTGATTGGGAAATAAATGGACTCACATGACTCTTAATGGGAGAGGGATGCCACAGGCATAAAGAAGGGAGAGAAGCAGACCCCTAACTGTGGACCTTGCATGAGGACACTGCATGGGGAAGACAAATCCCCATAACATTTGGTTTTGGAACCAGAAGTGCTAACTTTTGTGAGTTCTTACAACTGGCAAGACTTAAACCTGGAATTTTATTTTATTTTATATCTTTTTTTTTTAAGATTTTATTTATTTATTTGACAGACAGAGATCACAAGTAGGCAGAGAGACAGGCAGAGAGAGAGAGGAGGAAGCAGGCTCCCAGCTGAGCAGAGAGCCCAATGCGGGGCTCGATCCCAGAACCCTGGGATCATGGCCTGAGCTGAAGGCAGGGGCTTTAACCCACTGAGCCACCCAGGTGCCCCAAACCTGGAATTTAAAAAAACACCAGGCTTAGCTCTGGGAGAGCTGGGAGGGTGAGAGCTGTCCATCCTTAAAGGGTCTGCATAACAATAGCCCAAAGAGATATAGCATAGAAGCAGCATTTTGAAAGGCACCTGGGATATACAGGTTTATTAATCTCAGAGCTTGTCCTGGAGGTACAGAAATCAATGAGGAACTCCTCTAAGAACAAATGGCAAGTACCATTTCCATCCTTTACCCCCCAGCATAAATACATAGCCACCTGCTATGGTATAGTAGGACTCTCTGCCTAACTTGGACAGCACTACCACCAAGCCTCTCTGCACTTTGTTTTTGCCATTCCACCCCTCCAAGCAGCCCATTTCAGTCTGGGTGCTGCAGGGCCCCTCCTGGGGAGAAATGATGATGCAAACCTTGCTAGCACCACTGCCATCACATGGCACTACCCCCCATCACTGTACTTCAGTGGATCTGCCTTCTCCAACACTCTCTTGGACAGCATTCATATATGGAAGTGCTTCAGGCCTGGCAGTGTGCAAGCAGCCCCTACAATGGTCAATACGACTCCACAGTGACTCCTGCATCAGAGAGAGGGAAAGATAGACACACACATCTGTCAGAGGCCCCAGCAGGCTCAAGGCAAACAAGTGGTCTGACTACAGGCCCTGACCATGAACAAAAGCTTCTCAGGGGATAACCCAGGAAAATACCTGACAGTTTGATGCTACTGCGTCTCTGGCAAACACCTTAAATGACTCACCTCATGCCCAAGCAATACCCAAAACTACAGAAAGCAAACACTGCCCACATCAGGAAAAGAGAACCACTGCAAATGACTGGACTGAGAGAAAAAGTGGCTCACCCACAATAGCAGAGCACACTCATCACACATAGGAAACACCCCTGAGGCACCAGGTTCTGTAAACAGGGGACACAGAATGGCAGGGAACTAGAGTACCTATTCTTCATGAGGCCATTACTTTCAAGTGCAGAAGATGTAGCTGTCTCTCCTAATACAGAGAAGTAGACACAGAGAGTTAGACAAAATGAGGAAACAGAGGAATATGTCCCAAATGAAAGAACAGGACAAAGTCACGGGAAAAGACCTAAGTGAAATGAATATAAATAATATGGCTGATAGAGAGTTCAGAATAATGATAATAAAGATATTCAGTGGACATAGTGACATTAAGAGACCCTTAGCAATGAGATAAAAAGAACCAATCAGAGATGAAGAACACAATAAGTGAAATTAAAAATACATTAGATGGAATAAATAGTAGACTGGATGAAATAGAATGAATCAGTGACCTGAAGAACAGAGTAACAGAAAGTAATTAAGCTGAGCAAGATAGAGAGAAAAAATTATTCAAAATGAGGATAGACTTAGGGAACTCAATGACACCATCAAGGGTAATAGCATTCACATTATAGGCATCTCAGAAGGAGAGAGTAAAGGGGGAAGGAAATTTATTTGAAGAAATAATAATTGAGAACTTCCTGAATCTGGGCAAGAAAAAAGAAATCCAAATCCAGGAAGTGCAGAAATCCCCTAACAAAATCAACCTAAGTAGGTCCACACAAAACACACAGTAATTGAGACAGCAAAAGTAGTGATAAAGAGATATATTTAAAAGCAGCAAGAGAGAAAAAAGCAGTTATATACAAGGGAAACCCCATAAGACTATCAGATGATTTTTCAGCACAAACTTTGCAGGCCTGAAAGTAGTGGCATGATATATTCAAAATGCTGAAAGAAAAATATCTGTAGCCAAGAACACTCTATCTAGCAAGACTACCATTCAGAATAGAAGGAGAGATAAAAAGTTTCCTACATAAGCAAAAATTAAAGGAAATCATGATCTCTCAATCAGCCCTACCAAAAAAAAAAAAAAAAGTGTTAAAGGGTACTGTAAGTGGAAAGAAAGGTCATAAGAGTAAGGAAAGTAGAAATCATAAAAGCAGCAAAAATAAGTACATCAGTATAAATCAGTCAAGGGACTCACAGAAAAAGGATGTAAAATATAACACCATATACCTAAAACAGGGGGAACAGAGGAGTAAAGAATGGGTTCAAACTCAAGTGACCATCAACTTAATATAGACTGCTATATACAAAAGACATTATATACAAACTGAGTGGTAACTACAAATCAAAAACCAGTAATAGATATGCAAAAAATAAAGAGAAAGGAATTCAAGTATGTTAAAGAAAACCAACTAATCACGGAAGAAGAGAGCAGGAGAATAAATAAATAGAGAAAAACTACAAAACCAAAAACAACCATAGAATAAGACACAAAATAGCAATAAATATATACTTATCAGTAACTACTGTTAATGTAAACTAAATGCTCCCATCAAAAGACATAGGGTGACAAATTGGATTAAAAAAAGAAAAGATCCAACTATATGCTGCCTACACAAGACTCATTTCAGACTTAAATACACATGTATATTGAAAATGAAAGGATGGAGAAGCATTTATGATGCAAATGTTTGTCAAAAGAAAGCTAGGGTGGCAATGCTTATATCAGACAAAACAGACTTTAGAACAAAGACTATAACAAGAGACAAAGGACACTGTATAACCATAAAGGGGACAATCCAACAAGAAGATATAACAATTGTAAGTATTTATGCATCCAATATAGGAGCAGCCAAATCCTTAAAGCAGCTAAAAACAAACATAAAGGAAATAATAGATAGTAATACAATAATAGTATGGGACTTTACCGCCCCACTTAGATCAATGGACAGATCACTCAAACAGAAAATTGACAAGGAAACAGTGGCTTTGATGATAGATTGGCCTAGATGAATTTAACAAATACATTCAGAACATTCCATCCTAAAACAGCAGAATACACATTCTTTTCAAGTGCACGTGAAACATTCTCCAGAATGGACCACACATTAAGCCACAAAACAAGTCTCAACAAATTCAGAAAAATTGAAGTCATTCCATGTGTCTTTTCTGTCCACAACACTTTGAACTAGAAATTAACTGGGGGGGGGGGAGGAGTGATCACAAATACATGGAGAATAAATAACGTGCTACTAAACAATGAATGAGTGAACCAAGAAATCAAAGACAAGATAAAAAAAATACACGGAGACAAATGAAAACGCAACAGTCCAAAATCTTTGGGATGCAACAAAAGCTGCTCTCAGAAGGAGGAAATTTATGGTAATAGATCCTACCTCAAGAAGCAAGAAAAATATCCAGTGAACAACCTAACCTTATACCTAAAGGAGCTGGGAAAGAAAAAAAAGGGGGGGGGGAGAACAAAAGAACTCCAAACCAATAGAAAGAAGAAAATAAATAAAGATTAGAACAAAAATAAATAAAAATGAAATTAAAAACAGCAACATCAAAAAAATAAGAGAACAGATCAATGAAACCAGGAGGTGGTTCTTTGAAAAGATCAACATAAGTGATTAACTTTTAGCCAGACTCATGAGAGAGAGAGAGAGAGAGAGGACTGGAATAAACAAAATCACAAATGAGAGAAAAAAAAAGCAAGTGACATCACAAGAATACAAAGGACTATAATAGGATATTATAAAAATTATATGTCAACAAATCAGACAAACTAGAAGAAATGCATGAATTCCTAGAAACATAAATAACCTACCAAAATTGAATCAGAAAGAAATAGAAAAACTGAACAGACTGATTACCACCAATGAAATTGAATCAGTAATCAAAAAACTCCCCAAAAACCAAAAGGCCAGACCAGATGCCTTTTACCAACCATTTAAGGAAGAGTTAATACCTATTTCTTTAACTATTACAAAAAATAAAAAAGGAAACTTCCAAATTCATTCTACTAGGCCTGTACTACTCTGGTACCAAAACCTGATAAAGACACTACAAAAAAAAAAAAAAAAGAGAGAGAGAGAGAGAACACCACAAGCCAATATCTCTGATGAACATAGATTTAAAAATCCTCAACAAAATATTGCAAACTGAATCTAAGAATATATTTTAAGAAATCATTCACCGTGATCAAGCAGGATTTATTCCCAAATGCAAAGGTGGTTCAATGTTCAAAAATCAATCGATGCAATATAATACATCAATAAGAAGAAGGGTAGAAAGTATACAATTATTTCAATACATGCAGAAAAAAAAGCATTTGACAGAGTACAACATCCATTCATGATAAAATCCCTCAACAGTATAAGTTTAGAGAGAACATACCTCAACATAAAAAAGTCCACATATGAAAAAACCATTATGAACATCACAGTCAGTGGTGAAAATACGAGAAAGTTCCCTCTAAGGTAATGATGTCCACTTGCACAACCTTTATTCAAAATAGTACTGGAAGTCTTAGCCACAGCAATCAGACAAGAAAATGGAATGAAAAGCATCTAAACTGGTAAGGAAGAAGAAAACCTCCCACTATTGGCAGATGAAGTGATAATCTATAGAGAAAACCCTAAAGACTCCACCAAAAATCTACTAGGAGTGATAAATAAATTCAACAAGGTAAGGGATACATAATCAATGTACAGAAATCCATTGCATATCTATATCCTAATAATGGACCAATAGAAAGATTATGATTTATGATCCCACATATGATTATACTATGAAAGATCTATACCATGAAAACTATAAAACATTGATGAAAGAAATTGAAGACAACACAAATAAATCTATGTTCATGGATTGGAAAAATTAATATTGTTAAAATGTCCATTTTCCAAAGCAATCTACAGATTTAATTCAATCTCTATCAAAATACCAATAGCATTTTCCACAGGGCTAGAACAAACAATCCCAAACCTTGGATGGAACCACAAAAGACCCCAAATAGACAAAACAATCTTTTTTTTCTTTTTCAGTGTTCCATAGCCAAAACAATCTTGAAAAAGAAAAGCTGGAGGCATCACAACTCCAAATTTCAAGTTATATTACAAAGTTGTAGTAATCAAAACAGTACAGTACTGGCACAAAAATAGATACATAGGTAATGGAACAGAATAGAAAGCCCAACAACAAACCTATGATTATATTGTCAATTAATTCTTGACAAAAGAGGCAAAAATATGCAATGAGAAAGTCTCTTCAACAATGGTGTTGGGAAAACTGGACAGTTACATGCAAAAGAATGAAACTGGACAACTTTCTTATAGTATACACAAAAATAAACTCAAAATGGATTAGAGACCTAAATGTGAGACTTGAGGCCACAAAAATCTTAAAAGATTTCTTATAAGGCAGTCATTTCTCTGACATCAGCCACAGTAGTATCTTTTTTAGATATGTCTCCAGAGGCAAAGGAAACAAAAGCAAATAAAACTATGGGGAGTACACAAAAACAAAAAGCTTCTGCATGGTGAAGCAAACAATCAACAAAACTAAAAGACAACCTATATAGAATGGGAGAAGACATTTGAAAATGACATATCTGATAAAAGGTTAGTAACCAAAATATATAAATAACTTATACAACTCAACATGAAAAACAAATAGTCCAATTAAAAAAGTGGGCAGAAGACAGGAATAGACATTTCTCCAAGAAGACATAGAGATGCCAACAAACACATGGAAAGATGTTTAACATCACTCATTAAGAAAATGCAAATCAAAACTAGAATGAGATATCACCTCATACCTGCCAGAATGGCTAAAATCCAAAACATAAGGAACAAGTGTTGGCAAGGATGTGGTGAAAAAGGAACCCTTGTGCACTGTTAATTGAATGCAAACTGCTGCAGCCACTGTGGAAAACAGTATGGAATTCCCTCAAAAGTTAAAAAAAAAAGTTAAAAATAGAACTACCCTATAATCCAGTAACTTCCCTGCTGGGTATTTACCCAAAGCATACAAAAGCACTAATTCAAAGGGATAAATATAGATATATATCTATATATATTTTATACCATGAGATATATCTATATCTCATGGTATAAGCAATACATGGGACAGATAGATATAGATATAAAAAAGAATAATATCTCACCAATAAAATGGTAAGAATAAAATCTTACCATTTGCATGGCACATGGGTGGCTCAGTGGGTTAAAGCCTCTGCCTTTGGCTCAAGTCATGATCCCAGGGTCCTGGGATCAAGCCCTGCATCAGGCTCTCTGCTTGGCAGGGAGCCTGCTTCCTATCCTCTCTCTGCTTGCCTCTTTGCCTACTTGTGATCTCTGTCTGTCAAATAAATAAATAAAATCTTTTAAAAAAAAGTCTTACCATTTGCAACAACATGGATGAAGCTACAGAGTATAATGCTAAACAAAATAAGTTAGAGAAAGGCAAAAAACATGATTTCACTTATATATGGAATTTGGGAAACAAAACAAAAGAACAAGGTAAAAAAAAAATGAGAGAGATACAAAATAAGAAACAGACTTCTAACTATAGAGAACAAATTGATGGTTACCAGAGGGGAGGTGGACGAGGAGATGGGTTATGCAGATTAAAGAGTACACATATCATAATAAGCATTGTGTAATGTATAGAATTATTGAATCATTATATTGTACACCTGAAACTAACATAACACTGTACTTTAACTATACTGGGATTGAAATAAAAAACTTAATAAAAAAAATAAATAAAAAAAAGAAAGAATAAAGAACAAAGATGGAAGTATAGACAAACACAAAGGTTTGAGAGACACCCGGAATCTCAGGCCAGGTTGATTGGCAAGATTTATCTGTTACATGAGGCCAGTCTTCCAAGACTAGGAGAGTTAACTGTTTCATGAAATGCACAGAAACCAACATAGAGGCTCAAGCAAAATGAATAGGAGAATATGTTCCAAACAAAAGAGCAAGACAAATCTCCAGAAACCAACCCTAGGAAACAAAGATAAGTGATTTACCCAAAAAAAGAAAATGCAAAACAACAATCATAAAAATGATTACTGAGATCAGAAGAGCAATGCATGAACAAGTGAGAATTCCAATGAAGAGAAATAAAATATAAAGAGTACCAAACCAAAATCATAAAGCTGGAGAATATGATAAATGGACTGAAATATTTAATAGAAGAACTCAACAGCAGACTAGATGAAGCAGAAGAAAGGATTAGCAAATATGAAGATAGG
The DNA here is from genome assembly GCA_003697995.1 of Taxidea taxus jeffersonii. Lineage (NCBI taxonomy): Eukaryota > Metazoa > Chordata > Mammalia > Carnivora > Mustelidae > Taxidea > Taxidea taxus. The sequence goes on from RCUC01065662.1 coordinate 15,990, forward strand.
TTAGTGGAAATCATTCAATCAGAGGAACAACAACAAAAGAAATATAGTGAAGATTGTTTAAGTTACTTATAGAATATTATTTGTGGAACAGTATACACATTATGGAGTCCTAGAAGGAAAAAAGAAAGAGAAAAGGAGAAAAAAAAATTCTAAGAAATAGTGGCTGAAAATTCCCAAACCTAGGAAATTAGAAATTAACATCCAGATCTAGGAATCCCAGGGAAAATTATAAAGATGAATCCAAAAAGACCCACACCAATAAACATAATTAAATTGTCAAAATTTAAAGAGAGCAACACAATTTTGAATATAGCAAGAAAAAACAATTTGTTGCATGTAAGAAAACCCCCATAAAACAGCATATTTTTTTTAGCAGAAACTTTGCGGGCCAGAACTGAGTGGGTAGATATATTCAAACTGCTGAAAGTAATAAACTGCCAACCAAGAATATTTTATTAAGCAAACTTGTCATTCATATTTGAAGGAGAGACAAAAGTTGAAGTTTATCACCCCTAAATCTGCCTTATAAGAAATGCTAAAGGGAGTTCTTGAAGCTGAAATGAAAAGTTATAATAAGAAATATAAAAGTATAAAACTCACTAAATACAGTTAAATTCAGAATACTCTCATATTGTAATGGTGGTATGTAAATCACTTTTAACTCTTGTGTAAAGGTTACAGTACAAAATATTAAAAATAACAATAACTGCAATATTTGTTAGTGGCATGCCATATAAAAAGATGTAAATTATGAAATGAAAAACATAAAATGGTGGGGGAAGAGTGTAAAATATGTAGACCTTTTGTATATATTTGGAGTTAAGTTGTCATGAGATTAAAATAGAATTTTATAACGGTATGTTTGTATGTAAGCCTCATGGTAACCACAAAGCAAAATTATAATGGATATACAAAATATAAAGAAAGAATCAAAGAAGAAAAATCATCGGATCACAAAGGATGACAGCAAGAGAGAGTAAGAGAGTGACCAAGGAACAAAAAAATCTATAAACACCTAGAAAACAAGTAAGTGGCAACAGTAAGCTCTTATCTATCAATAATCACTTTAAATGTAAATGATCTAAATTTTTTAATCAAAAGATATGAAATAATCTGAACAGATAAAAAAAAAAAACAAGACTTGCTACATACTGCCTATAACAGACTCACTTCATGCATAGACTGAAGGTGAAGGTATGCAGAAAGATGGCCCATGCAAACAGAAACCAAAAGAAGGCAGGGGTAGCTACATTTAAATCAGACAAAACAGATTTTTAAATCAAAAACTATATAAAAAAAAAAAGATCATTATATAATGATAATGGGTTCAATTCAACAAGAGCATATAACAATTATAAATTTACATGCACCTAACATCATGGCACCTATACAGACACAACAGATATTAACAAGTATAAAGGGAGAAATAATAGATAGCAATACATTAATAGTAAGGTACTCCAATATCCCACTTTCAACAATAGTTAGATCATCCAGACAGGAAATCAATAAGGAAACATTGGATTTGAACTATACGATAGACCAAATGGACACAACAGACACGTACAGACCATTCCATTCCACAGTAGCAGAATACCCATTTTTCTCAAGTATACACAGACATTCAATAGGACAGATCATGTGTTGGGCCACAAAACAAGTATTAACAAATTTAAGAGATTGAAATCATCTGACCATAATGGTATGAAACTAGAAATCAATATAACAGGAGGAAAACTGGAAAATTAAGCAAATGAACAAAAAAAATGTAGAGATTAAACAACTTGTACCTGAATAATCAATGGGTCAAAGAAGAATCAAAAAGGAAATAAAAAAATATATTGAGACAAAAAAAGATGGAAGTACATTGTACCACAACTTACGAGATGCAATTAAAACAGTTTTAAGTTTATAGTAATAAACACCTACATTAACAAAAAAGAAAGATCTCAAATCACAACCTAAGTCTATATCTCACAGAACTAGAAAAAATATGAACCAGGGTGGGCACCTGGGTGGCTTAGTCAGTTAAGCGTCTAACTTGATTTTGGCTCAGGTCATGATCACAGGGTTGTGAGATCAAACTCCATATCAGGCTCTGCCCTCCCAGCAGAGTCTGCTTGAGATTCTCTCCATCTTCCTCTGCCCCTCCCTCTACTCATGTGCTATCTCTAAGTAAATAAATAAAATATTTTTTAATGAAAACATAAGAACAAACTAAGCCCAATGTTAGAAGGAAGAAAATAACAAAGCTCACAGTAGAAATAAATGAAATAGAAATTAGATGGTTTATGAAAAGCCAATGAAGCTAAGAGTTGGTTCTTTGAGAAGAAATTGACAAATCTTTAGCTAGACTAACTCAGAAAAAACAAGAGAATATTCAAATAAATAAAACCTGAAGTGAAAGAGGAGACGTTACAACTGAAACTGCAGAGATACAAAGGATCATAACAGAGTATGATAAATAATTATACACCAACAAACCGGATAACCTAGAAGAAATGGATAAATTCCTAAAAGCATACAATCTAATAAGAATGAATCATGAAGAAATAGGAAATCTGAACAGACCAATAATGTGTAATTGATTTGATTACATATGTGTGATTGATTTGGTAATCTCCTGAAAAATAAATAATGTGTAATTGATTTGGTAATCTCCCAAAAAATAAAAGTCCAACACCAGATTTCTTCACTGGTAAATCTACAAAACACTTAAAGAACACTTGATACCAATCTTTCTCAAACTCTTCCAAAAAGCTGATGAGGAGAGAACACTTCCATAATCATTTTATAAAGCCAGCATTACCCTAACACCAAAGCCAGACAAGAACACTATAAGAAAAAAAGATAATAGGCCAATGTCCCTAATGTACATAAATGCAAATATCCTTTACAAAATACTAACAAGCTGAATTCAACAACAGATTAAAAGAATCATATATCACCATCAAGTGGGATTTATCCCTGATGCAAATATAGCCTGACATCTGCAAATCAATAAATGTGATCAATACATCATATTACAGAATGAAGGATGAAAATCATATGATCCTCTTAATAGATGCAGAAAAAGTGTTTGACAAAATTTAGTACCCTTCCCTGATAAAAACTCTCAGCAGATTAGATATATAAGGAGTCAAAAGAATAAAGGCAATAAATGATAAGCCCACAACTAACAACACATTCAATGGTGAAAAGCTGAAAGATTTTTCTTTAGGATCAAAAACAAGATAAGTGTGCCCACTTTCACTACTTCTATTCAACCATAGTACTGGAAATCTTAGAGCAGTAAGACAAGAAGTAAAAGATCAAAATTGGAAGACGGGAAATAAAATGTCTGCAGATGTCACAATGTTATATCAGAAAATCCTAAAACTTTACAAAAAAAGTTAAAACCAATAAATGAATTTTGTTGCAGGATACAAAAATCAACATGCAAAAATCAGTTGTGTTTCTATACACTAACAAGTTATCAAAAAATATATATATATAGGAAACAATCCCATATACAATAGCATCAAAAACAAGAAAATACTTAGGAATAAATTTAACCAGGGAGGTAAAATATCTGCACACTGAAAACTGTAGGACTTTAATGAAAGAAATTATAGAAGACACAAATAAATGGAAAGATATTCCATGCTTATAAATTGGAAGAATATTGTTAATGTTCATACTATCCCAAATCATCTATAAATACAATGCAATCCCTATCAAAATTCCAATGTCATTTTTCACAGAAATAGAAAAAGCAACCCTAAAATTTGTATGGTACCACCAAATGCTCTGAATAGCTAAACAAGTAAGTAAGAAAAACAAAGCTGGAGGTATCACATGTCCCCATTTCAAACTATATGACAAAGCTATAATAATCAAAATAAAATGGTACTGGCATAAAAACAGATGCAAAAATCAATAGAAGAGAATAGACAGCTCAAAAATAAATCCATACATATTTAGTCAGTGAATTTTTGACAAAGGCACCAAGCAGACACAATGGGGGACGGATAGTCTCTTTAATAAATGGTCCTGGGAAAACTAAATGGCTACATGTAAACAAACAAAATTGGACCCTTATTTTACACTATATGCAAAGTGAATTAAAGATTAAAGATTTAAACATAAAATCTGGAACTATAAAACTCCTAGAAGAAAACATAGGGGAAACACTGCTCAACATTGGTCTTGGCAATGATATTTTTGGGTTTGACACCCAAAATGCAAACAAACAACAAAAAACAAAAAAATGGGTCTACATCAAAGTAAAGTCTCTGCACAACAAAGGAAACAACAAGATGAAGAGGTAATCTGCAGAATGAAAGAAAGTATTTGGAAACCAAAAAATATAAGTTTTACAACCTAATGGCAAAAAAATACATTTAAAAAAAACACCCAAATAAAAAATGGGCAAAGGACTTGAATAGACAGTTTTCCAAAGAAGATATATAAATGGCCAAAACATACATGAAAAGATGGCCAACATCACTAACCATCAAGGCAATGCAAATCAAAACTACAATAATATACAACCTCACATCTGTTAGAATGGCTATCATCAAAAAGTCAAAATATAGCTACTAGCAAGGATGTGGAGAAGAGGGAAACTAAACCTTATGTACTGTTGGTAGGGATAAAAAAATTGGCACAGATATTATGGAAAACAGTATGGAAGTTCCTAAACAATTAAAAATTGAACTACCATATGATCCAGCAATCCCATTTCTGGGCATATATCCAAAAGAAATAAAAATAAAACCACCACCTCAAAGAGATATCTGCACTCCCATACTCATTGCAATGTTGCATTATTTACAGTTGTAAGATATGAAAACAGTTGCAAGATATGTTCATCAATGAATGAATGAATGGATAAGTAAAATGTCACACACACACACACACGCATGCACACACATGTAGTAGAATATTATTTAGCTTTTTAAAAAACTTCCTTTTACAACAACATATATGAAACTGCAGGTCATTATGCTAAGTAAAATAAGACAAACACAGAAAGTCAAATATTACATGATCTCATTTACATGTGAAATCTAAGACAAAAACAAAAACCTGAACTTATATTAACAGAGAGTATAATGATGGTTACCAGAGGATGGGGGGAATAGAAGTATTTAAAAAACGGAGAAGAGAAGAAAGTAGAATGGTGGTTGTCAGAGCCTTAGGGAACAGGTCATGGGGAGTTACTATTTAATCAGTACAGAGTTTCTATTTCACCCAATGAATAGAGTTCTGGCATGGATGGTAGTGATAGTTGTGTAATAATATGAATGTATTTAATTCCACTGAACTCTACACCTAAAAATGGTTAAGATAGTAAATTTGATAAGAAATTGGAACAAATTACTATTAAAAAAGCAGGACCTATAGAATTAATAGGAATAACAACAACAGCAATGATGATGATGATGACAACAATAATAATAATACAACCTGAGTCTTCACTTTAAAGAATGGAGCGTCTCTACTGATCATTTAAAAATTTTTAATTTTAATTAAAGAGCTGCAATAAATAGACTTGTCACTAATTAGAGCTTGTTTTGTTATGATTTAATCCATATTTGATGCAAATCCATATTTGATGCATATATCATGTCCATCATAACCCAGGCTTGTACTCCTTAACTGCTGATAATAAATAAATAAATAAATAAATAAATAAATAAATAAACAAACAAAAGTAAATGGAAGGAAAAAAACAAAAATGAAGATCCTGTTTAGAAGTATGTTAAAACAGTCTTTAATACAGATGCAAATGTTTCCATGAGTCCCTCCACCAATAAGAAACAAGTTCAGCTATTTCTCAGAAGATTACCAGGCAAGCAAATAGCCTTTCCCTGTGTTAATATGCCAGGATATAGAATTTTACTACCTTGTTAAAACACTAATAGTAAACAGGATGCAAAAATGTGACAAATTTATATTTGTACTTGGATAGCTATAAATAGCAGTAGTGTAGATTCATAGGCTCAGATTCCATAGGCTCAGATTCTTGGCTGATAGAACAAAACTTTCCCTTGACAAGTCTATAAAGAAAACAATTGACTGGTCAAATTCACAATGCTAAAAAAGGAGTATATTAAAATTACCAGTAGAAAGTTTTAAGTATATTTAAATAATCCATTTAAGATAAAGTGAATGTTACTGAAAAAGAACTTAGAAATTTTGCCCATGTTGTATTCTGCATACATTCAGTATTTTACAACTTGCCACTAGTTCATCTGTCCTCCTCATTCCAACCAGTTCAACTCTGAGATTTTTTTTTTTAATTTGAGCACTGATAATTCAGTAATTCAAACACTGCTTCTAGGGGTAGATTCAGGTTTTGTGTGGCTTCTACAATTTAGAGAGCTCTCTCTAAGAGTAACAACAAAAAGGAGTAAGTCTATGAAAACACATGGGTAGTGTCCTTCATGCAAAGGTCCTAAGTTACATAGTAGACATAGAGATATACCTATCTCTCCTTTCCTCATTTTATTATCAAGGAAGAATAGATTTCTTCTGCTTTAGTGCAATCATACTCTCTCTCTGAAGAACTAACTAAGAGAATACTTTTCTAACAGGTCTTAATTTACCATCTAGACTTTTTTTTTTCCCAGCAGGGGTTCTCTGGGCTTCTTACAGCAGGCGGCCTAATGAACTCCTTTCTGTTTCATGTTCTTTGAGAACAAAGCCCACAATTCATTTTCCCTTATAATGACATGTTCTTGTGACTACAGAGATTCCCTTTTAGTCATACCCCTCTTTCTCCTAATTTTATAAAATGAAGATCATGAGGAAAGAGTGAAGCAAATGTTTCCATGAGTTCCTCCACCAATAAGAAACAAGTTCAGCTGTTTCTCAGAAGATTACCAGGCAAGCAAATAGCCTTTCCCTGTGTTAATATGCCAGGATATAGAATTTTACTACCTTGTTAAAACACTACTAGTAAACAGGATGCAAAAATGCGACAAATTTATATTTGTACTTGGATAGCTATAAATAGCAGTAGTGTAGACACAGAAATTGTTTAAGGAATCTGAATTACAAAGGAGAATATAAAATCAAGAGAATATAAAGACAAGTGTAAGCCAGATTAATATTTTCAACTTGTCTTTGTTCTCTAGTTGCAGTATCCTAAGACATAAGAGATGAAAAATGAAGAATGGAAAGAAATGAGAATGGGTGAGAAAAATTACCACTGGCCAACATTGTTGGTACTTTGATTAGTACTAGTTATTATCACATTTAAGTGAGTTAACCATGTACAATACATTTGGAAAGTTCAAATCCATTTAAATGAATTTTAATTCAACATTTTATTTTTCTTTATTCAGCACTTTCCTACATGAAAAGCTCTCATGGAAAGATGGAAAGTGTGGCTACATATTTCTAATTTCTTCAGTTTCTCACCAAGCAATCAAGAATATATGCTCATTCAGGGTGCCTAAGTGGCTCAGTCAGTTAAGCATCGAACTCTTGATTTCAGCTCAGGTCATGATATCAGAGTCATGAGGTCAAGCCCTGTATGGGGCTCTGCACTAAGCACAGAGCCTGCCTGGGATTCTCTCTCCCTCTCTCCCTCAGCCCCTCCCCGTCAGTCTCTCTCTCTCTCAAAAAAAAAAAAAAAAGAGTATATGCTCATTAATTTTAAATCATTGATTCGAGACTAACAATGAGTCAACATACTGTATGTGCTGGAAAGGCTGACATAGAAAGAGCTTTATTCAATATTTGTTTTTATTATTATCTCCATACCGTCTTACTAAATAGACTACTTATGAATATGGTAATGAATAATTTGTACTCATAGTTTGCTTTTGTTAAACAAAGCAGCAGAATCTATCTCAGGGGAATCCTGATTTAAGTCTCAGCATAAAATATCCCTGTTGGTTAGGAAGTGTTAGACTCTAAGTTTCCTCCAAGCCCCTGAACTGAAACCTCATTGATGTTTTGTCATTTCCTTGAGAAACAAAGAGCCTACCTCCTGAGAAAACAACTGTAAACGGTTGAGCAAATAATTGCTGCCTCGTAATTCTACATCATTCTTCATGATCTCAGGGCTTATGTCTAGGACATAACATCTGAACTGATGTATCAGTCAAAATCCATAAATTCTAAGGTGAAACACAGAATTCCAAGAATTAATAAATATTAAAAAATAGAAAAAACACCATTTCCATCACTTTAAAAACACACATGGAAGCCCACATACAGACCCCCAGAATATGTATGGGATGATCTATTGCAAAGAGATAGAGCCACCTCTCCTTAGAGCAGTGCCATAGGAAGCATGGACTAGTTACGTGTATCAAACCAAGGCTGCTAAACATTCCTTCCTTCTTCTTGTCTTCTTTCCTCCCTCTCCTTCCCCCTCAAAGATAAAGGGTATATTTTTTTTAGTGCCTGCAACTAAACTGTTGATTATTGCATTTCATCAATTTCTGGACTCCATCAAAGGCAATATAAATTCTATGCTACCTAAATGTAGAGTTAGTTTATATTTTGGCTCCTCCTAATCAACCTTTGGGAAACTAGATCTGTTTACTACATTAATTACAAAATAGATTTTCAGGGAAAGGGATGAGATGAGAAGATCTAGTTCCTCTGACTCTCTCTAAGTATTTGTGACTTCTTGAGCACTATGACATGGCATTACAACTTTTTTTTTTAAGATTTTTATTTATTTATTTGACACCCTGAGATTGCAAGTAGGCAGAGAGGCAGGCAGAGAGAGAGAAGGAAGCAGGCTCCCTGCTGAGCAGAGAGCCCAATTCGGGGCTCAATCCCAGGACCCTGAGATCATGACCAGAGCTGAAGGCAGAGGCTTTAACCCACTGAGCCACCCAGGCACCCCGCATTACAACTTTTGACCATGGTTCACACTCTGTGGCATAAGGATGTAACACAGTGTGGTGGTTGAGTGCATGACCTCTTTGGTCTGATCTCAGTGCTGATGTATTGTTACTGAGTAACATCTACCAAGCTACACAACTTCCCAAGCCTCAGTCTTCTCATCTATAAAATGGGAATAATAATAGAACAAAACTGAGACTGCGATTCTAGGAGTATTAAATGAGTTAATGCAGGTAAAATATTTAGAATGATTTAGAATGGTAACTTCCACAGGGTAACACTCAATAAGTACCAGCTATTGCCTTTAGAGAAAGATTCTCTTATAAGAAAAGCATATAGCCTAAAAAAGATTTTATGCATATTCAGGGACTCTACCACATGTCCATCCCCTTCACTTGAGACATTCAAATTCTTGCCACATTCTTTTTCCAAAGTTTTTCAAATTCACAATATGCTCTTCTCCAAATTCCAAAATCCCTTTGATATCTAAAGACAGCCAGGAGCTAGAGGACAGCTTTGGCCCAAGTGATCTTATTTATTTGTTCTTACAGAAAACAAATTTTAAATACATACTATGTCCATGCATTGTGTTAGCCATTTGGAATCGTAACAAAAGAAATGAAAGACATTGTCTCACATCTCCTAACTGAAGTGGGGGGATGGGAAGATAAACAAGTGAATCAATAATAAGTTTTCTGCATCATCCTTTCCTTTAATGTGTAAGTGATAATAGTCTAAATCATTATCCTGTCTTGTGTTTTATATCCTAATCTGTTGTTTTTGTTGTTGCTGTTGCTCTAAGAATCTCCAATAAGTTCTAGTATATCCTATGACTCCTTTCTGATTGCCATCAGTCACCCCTCCCTCAGACTGCTGCCCTGGTTTCTATCACATGGAGCATTCTCTCCAAGCCACTTTGTTTGCTATGCTCAACTCTGATCTGCTTCACCTTCAAGCATGAATAGAGGTAAAACTGAAGGATGTAAGAAGGCAGGGACCATATGTGAGGATTTGTACATTATCATAACCCCAGAATCTACCAGCACAGTGCCTGGCCTCTAGTAGGCACACTATAAATACCTATTGAATAGAGGAAGGAATACATGAAAGAATTATTGAACAAATTCATAAGACAATAAAGAAAAATTTTATTTTTCTCTCCTCTCTTCATAAGTCCTGGGCCCCCATGTATGGACAGTCAAAAAGCATTAAAAAACACTCAGTTAATGTATTAATTTCTGGGGTGCCAGGGTGGCTTAGTTGGTTGAGCCACTAACTCCTGGTTTCTGCTCAGGTCATGATCTCAGGGTGATGAGACTGAGCCCCAAGTATGATTCTCTCTCTTCCTCTGCCCCTCCTCCCCTTCTCTCTCTCTCTCTCAAATAAATAAATAAATCTTTAAAAAACATATGTATACATTTCTACAATGATACCCTCTTCTCATAAGGAAAGACAAATTTTGTTTTATATTATTTAATAATCTTCTAAAATCAAACATCTCAGTGTATCTAAGGTCTTGTATCTGTATAATTCAAAAGGTTCTCCAAAGTCATTCTTCTCAAAATAAAGGTAATGCTTTCTTCTTCTCCTCTAAGGATGAATTTCAGCTTCCATTTTCTTCTCTCTTCCAATGTAGAAACAGTTGAAAATTTTAAAATAGCTCATATTGATCCTGCTATGGGATGGTGGTAGTGGTGATAATGTTGACCATACAGTTAACTATTATGTAAGTATTTTAAATATAATACTTCAATGCTCCAGAACAAGCTACCCATGAACTAGGAACTATAACCCCCATTTATAGATAGGGAAATTGAGGCTTACTGAGGTGAGTAAATGGTGTAGCAGGACTCAAATCCAAGTGTGCTTACTCTCAAGCCTCACAATTTGGTAAAGAATAATCATTTAGGTGCAGATCAAGACCAAATGGTAAGTGGTAAGCTCTACCACCACACATATACCTACATACCTTGCTGTGGGTCTTATGTACTTCTTATGGGGGTAATTATACTTACCATCCCGTTGATTTTAATCTGGTCATTCAACTTGGCTTGAGCAATAGAATATGAGCTGAAATGCCATTTGTCATATCCAAACAAAGATTTTACACACAATTGTGTGGTTCAGCTCAGCCTCTTACTCTTCTCTTCTACCATAAGAAAGTATAGGTCCCACATATGAGAGCAGAGCTAATAGCTCGATAATAAGCCAGTGAAACTGGGTTTGTCCATTTGGGACAATGTTGATTAATACTACTGATAGATTATAAGTTTATACTTAGTTGAAGAAAAAAAATGCAATAAGCTCTATGAAACATATCTGTCCTGGGGGGGGAAAGGAGAAAGACAAAAAGCAAATGCCTAAAGAAATCATGAAAGAAAAATTTTAAATATATTGTTTAAAAAGAAAGAGAGAGAGAGAGATTAACCTCACATTATCCAAAGGGATCATTTGTTACTTAAAGTCTCAAAATAAAAATAGAAAGGGGAAAGAAAATAAAAATACAGTACACTTGAGTCAGTAAGAACAAAAACTGACTATATAGAAGCTCATCACAATGGAGTTTTTCTGTTTTCTGAAAATATTAGAGATGGAATTCAAGGCCCAAGTATGGTGAATCAGAGGGCTCATGATAACTAAGTGCCAGGTTATGATGCCAAGCCCATTTAATGGGAAAGTCCCATTAAAATCTCACAAATACTCTATTTAACCCTGCCCCTATTACAGGTGACAAAGCTGAGATCTACAATGAAGTCATGAAGATTTTAAGAGGCAGAGACAAGATTTCAATACACTCAGTCTAGCTCCATAATCTGTGCATCTGAATGCTCAGTAATGTTAGTTTCTTATTATAGGAAAAGTGAAAAAAAATTTTTTACACTGAATGAGAAAGACTATAGAAGAATTTGAACTTATACAGATCATCTTATGAGTGGAGAGGAGGTTAAGAACATTTTGTCTGAAATCAATGTTTCTCTCTGAAAGGTGATGTGAGAGAATGAGGATGCTGGTGGGAATGCAGGATTGCTGGTATGGGGGAAAAGAGAGGGACTTGCACATGAAAAGATTCGAACACAAAGTGAAGGACCCAGCAGTGATATCATCCTGTCCAGTGATGTCACTTCTTCCAGCAGTGCCTAGAAACTCAGGTATAAGAAATGTACACAACTGATGATGGGTCTGATTTAGAGTTGAGGGCACACAGGGCAGGTACAGTGGAAGAACAAGGACATGAAGAGCCAAAAGCCCTGAGGTGTAAGAGGAAGAAAGAAAAGCCAGAAGAGACGAGTAAATACTCCTCCAAATAGTCATGAAGAGTTACTTCCCCTTCTTTTACCCAGATGGGAGATAGAAGTCCCATAACTTTTACCCTTGTATTTTCATCTATTATGTAATGTTTTTCCTCATATCCCTCCTCTTGCTTGTATAAGAGAGAAATGTATTAATTTTGTTTTTGTTTTTTCTCTTATTTATTTCTAAACCTATCTCTACAATCTTATGGCATTACACAATAAATTACAAGATGAGGTTTAGGCAAAATTACTCTGTAGGCTCTGGGAGATAAATAAGAAGCATAACCAGATCTACGCTCACAAAAATAAACAAACAAATAAAGTAGCAACAAAAGTCGAGAATTGTTCAAGTTATTAATCAATCCAAAGAAATATCACATGTAGCTGTATTTAAAACATGTCTTCTAGTAAGTCACAAAAGTGATACTGATCTTTCATTCCAATCTGAATCCACATCCTTCTCCCATCAAGAAGGGGACCTATTTCTCCTCCCCTTGAGTTTTCACTTGCCCTTTGATCTGCCTTGGCCAACAGAATATAGCAGAAGTAATGGCATGTCGATCTAAGCCTAAACCTCGAGAAGTTTTGCATACTTCTCCAGTTTCTCTTGGAATCCTAGCATACATTGTGGAAATAAGCCCTGGCTTGCTAACTAGAGGATGAAAGACCACATGGAACAGAAATGAGCCATATCAGTTGAGGGCATTCCAATGAGCCAGCTCCCAGCCAGCCAGACATATATGCATGAGTAAGCCCAGCTAGGACCAGAAGAATCTCCTAGATGAACCCAGCCTAAGTTTTTGACTTGCAAAATTATGACATAAATAACTAAATATGATCACTAATTTCAGGGTAATTTGTATGCAGCATAAGTTAACAGATTCATTGAAACTACTGATTGTGCCCTTTTAGCAGGCCTAGATCTGATCCCTGTGAGCTGAGGGAATATGCCTTTGTCATTACTGGTCTCTTGAGTTCAAATTGGCAGGAATCCCAAAGTGGCAAGACAATGCCTCATAGATCTAGGTCAAGAGGACGAGTTAATGGTTGATCCTCTGCTACTCTGAAGCCCCAAATCATATGAAGACAGCTAATTATGTGGTCTGCATGTATTAGAGGAGACTTGCATTTGGGTTTTCATGGTCTGGAATTTAGTGTTATTATCTGTCAACTCTCATCCGTTGTTTGCCCAAAAGTAGATGAGGCAAGATGAGAGTGAGGAGGGTGAGGGAGGGAATCTTGAAGGAAGCAAGAGATTCCTTCCCAAGGGAAAAGATGACACATCCATTTTCAAGAGAGACTATATGATACAGGGATCAAATGCTGATCATGTCCCAGGGACAAGGTACAGAAATAAAACAAACAAACAAACAAAGACATATTCTCCTTGCCTTGGATTGAATACAGAACTTATCAGGGGTCTGGTAAATCAGTGGCAATGCCTAGGAGCAGTGACAGAACAAGAGTTGACAGTGATGTCTGGCTAAAGAAGGCAAAGGCTCTGTGGAAAAGGTAGGCAACATGGTGCCCAGCTATAAGGAAATATATCAGTGAGGATATATAAAGTATTTCCTGAAAATACCAAGAAATAACCAAAGGCAACATATATGCAGAGAGTAAACCTTGGATAGAACTATCAAAGTGTCCTACTTGGATGCACCAGCTGGAGCTAAGTTCTGGAGAAATTGGTGGTACTTTAAATATTGTGAGACATTACATTTTGCGAATGTCAATCAAAATAATTTAAAATATTAATGAAGTCTGGAAAAGAGGTTGTGAATCAGGGTTTTGATTTTCAAGATCAACAACTTGACAACGACGTGAGAGAAGCAGTGATTTCTTGCCTTTTGAGGAAACATGAACTCTGTCTCCATATCCTCTCAGCCACTGCAACCTCTCCCTGCTACTCCTGTCAATCTAACTACTAACACCACAGTCAGTAAAGCCAGCTGGTGTCCCCCATAGTGAAATGTCTTCTTCAGTTTCTAACTGAGCCACTTGCTCGTCGGCATCAGTGCTGCTCCCACAGGAAAGTGATGGCTGAGCAGTCCAAGAAGGCTGCCTCTGTTCCCGTCCCATCGAGGGACGTGACACCCCAAAGCAAGAAGGCCACCGGCTCAGGTGCCGAACAAATGCTCTCAACCTGAAAAAGACAGGGATGTTTTCATTGGCCTCTGCAATCGGCCTGTCAGGTTGGAGGAGAGGAAGTCAGGAGAGAAAAGGAGAATGAGCCTTCCAGAGCACACTCTTCCACACCATCTTGTCAAAAGAATTGTAATTGCTATGTTTGTTTACTAACTTGGATGTCAAAGGCCTCTTCCTGCCTTGGGTTTTACATACTGATAATGTCAGAGAAAAAAAAAAGGTAAAGAAAAAAGACCGGGGTTTATTATTATTGTTATTATTCTCTTCTTTGCCTAATGGAATGTCATCAAAGAACTATGATTTGTTACTCAGGAAGGTGAAGGCATTGCTGATATGGCCTGAGGAGATTTTACTCTGCAAATAATCACACCTATTAGGTGTTCTGGACCTACCCAGGTATTACAAGGCCCATTTTCAAAATTCTCTTTTTTAAATACGACAAATGTCGGCAGAGGAAAGGATCTAGGATTTCTCTGCTTTTGCAATATATAATAGTAATGCATTTTTTTTTCTTTTACATCTTCAACGCCGGTCTCCAGTGTGATTTAAAACACACTGAATTCACAGATTCCTTTGTCCAGTACCAAAATGCACTAATAGGACACCCAAACGTATACAGGTAAGATTATTACTGCTTTCAACCAAGAAATAATTCAATAAGTTGAATTTAAATTTTATCACCATCATTCTGTTGGACACTTTAAGAAGCATTGCATTTCCAGACACAGAAAGGATCCATGTGTTGATTCAGGATGTAATTGACCTCTCCCTGTCAGAGGCAGGAAAAGGTTAAGAATGCAGATTCCTAGATCCAGAATGAATCAGCCTTTCCATGCATGGGTTACAGTCACCCATACTTTAAATAGTCCCCCCAAAGATTCTTGCTTAATAAGCCAGATGCAGTTTGCTATATCTGCAATTGAGATATTACCAGACACCAAGATGTTATTAGTAGCTTCTTTCTGTTTGTTTGTTTTGCATTTTTTAAAAATGAAATGCCTATGTTTGCAAGAGCTCTGTGAGCTGGAAAAGAAAACATCCTTGCCTTCTAGAAGCTCTATAGTAGACACCCTGATGCATTTGAACATGTAAAAATCGTATTTGCCGGGGGAGGAGTCAAGATGGCGGAGAAGTAGGAGGCTGAGACGACATCAGCCAGCAGGAGATCAGCTAGATAGCCTATCAAACCATTCCGAACACCTACAAATCCAACAGGAGATCGAAGAGAAGAAAAACAACAATTCTAGAAACAGAAAATCGACCACTTTCTGAAAGGTAGGACCAGCGGAGAAGTGAATCCAACGCGACGGGAAGATAGACCCCAGGGGGAGGGGCCGGCTCCCGGCAAGCGGCGGAGCACAAAATCAGAACTTTTAAAAGTCGGATCCACGGAGGGACATCACTCCAGAGGCTAAACTGGGGTGAAGACCTCACAGGGACAACGTGGACTCAGGTCCCACGGGGTCACAGAAGGATCGGGGGTGTCTGAGTGTCGCAGAGCTCACAGGTATTAGAGCAGAGAAGTCGGCTGCGGAGACAGAGCCGAGATTTCCTAGTGGTCTGTGGCACTGGCCGGTGCTCTGTGCGAGGCGTCCCCACAAGATCCGGGGAGACTCCGACCCGGGAGAGCTCAGGGATCTACGGGGTCCGGAGACTCCAGGTGGGACTCTGCCAGAGACAGAGAGGCTTGGTCACAGGCTGGGTGAGCTCGGAGCGCTCCCAGAAGCCAGTGAGACGGGACTGCTTAGGCACGATTTTCTCTGAGCGCGGTCTGCGGGCGCGCGGTGTCTGCGGGCGGGCGCGCGCGGTCTCCGGCGCAAACGTGGGCTTGGGAGACTGGAGGGATTAAACGCTTTTCTCTGAAGGCGCACTGAAGACTGGGGCCCCTAACTCTCGGCTCCTCTGAACCGGAGATTGGGAGGCCGCCATTGTCATTCCCGTCCTCCAGAACTCTACAGAAAGCGCATTAAGGGAACAAAAGTTCCTGAAAGCAAACCTGAGAGGATTACTTAGCCCGGCCCCTGGTAAGGGCTCTGCAACTCCGCCTGGGGCAAAGACACCTGAGAATCACTACAACAGGCCCCTCCCCCAGAAGATCAAAGAAATACAGCCAAGACCAAGTTCACTTAACAAGGAGAACAGTGGATTCTTATCTGGACAAAATGACAAGGCAGAAAAACTCACCACAAAAAAAAGAGCAGGAGACAGGACCCAAGGCTAGGGACCTAATCAATACAGACATTGGTAATATGTCAGATCTGGAATTCAGGACGACGATTCTCAAGGTTCTAGCCGGGCTCAAAAAAGGCATGGAAGATATTAGAGAAACCCTGTCAGGAGAAATAAAAACCCTTTCTGGACAAATAAAAGAAATAAAGTCTAATCAAGTTGAAATAAAAAAAGCTATTAATGAGGTGCAATCAAAAATGGAGGCTCTTACTGCTAGGATAAATGAGGCAGAAGACAGAATTAGTGATATAGAAGACAAAATGGCAGAGAATAAAGAAGCTGACCAAAAGAGAGACAAACAACTACTGGACCACGAGGGGAGAATTCGAGAGATAAGTGATGCCATAAGACGAAACAACATTAGAATAATTGGGATTCCAGAAGAAGAAGAAAGAGAAATAGGAGCAGAAGGTATACTGGAGAGGATTATTGTAGAGAATTTCCCTAATATAGCAAGGGGAACAAGCATCAAAATCCAGGAGGCGCAGAGAACACCTCTCAAAATCAGTAGGAACCGACCCACACCCCGCCATCTAATAGTAAAATTTACAAGTCTTAGCGACAAAGAGAAAATCCTGAAAGCAGCACGGGACAAGAAGTCTGTAACGTACAATGGTAAAAATATTAGATTGGCAGGAGACTTATCCACAGAGACCTGGCAGGCCAGAAAGAACTGGCATGATATATTCAGAGCACTAAACGAGAAAAACATGCAGCCAAGAATACTTTATCCAGCTAGGTTATCATTGAAAATAGAAGGAGAGATTAAAAGCTTCCAGGACAAACAAAAACTGAAAGAGTTTGTAAACACCAAACCAGCTCTACAGGAAATATTGAAAGGGGTCCTCTAAGCAAAGAGAGACCCTAAAAGTATTACCAGAAAGGAACAGAGACATTATACAGTAACAATCACCATACAGGCAATAAAATGGCACTACATTCATATCTCTCAATAGTTACCCTGAATGTAAATGGGCTAAATGCCCCAATCAAAAGACACAGGGTTTCAGAATGGATAAAAAAACAAAACCCATCAATATGCTGCCTACAAGAAACTCATCTTAGATCTGAAGACACCTCCAGATTGAAAGTGAGGGGGTGGAAAACAATTTACCATGCTAATGGACATCAGAAGAAAGCTGGGGTGGCAATCCTTATATCAGATCAATTAGATTTTAAGCCAAAGACTATAA